>VZTY01001484.1:42236-58941 GCA_013400935.1 Turnix velox
AGGGAAGAGAGAGCCTGACCCTTCGATCCCTCCTTTTATACTAGTGCATGAGGCAGATGGGATGGAATACTCCATTGGTTACATGTTACATCCATCAATGTAGAACCCTCCCCTTGCGGTTTCTCTCCTTCCTCTTTCCAGTACAGCCGACCACGAGTTCCTTCTTCACTAGTCCTTCGGCACTTCCCCCAGGCTGGGCTCCAACCTGGCAAGGTCTGTCGCAGGCTTCGATCGCTCTCCTTTGTCTTCTTGATGGCCATCGTTAACTCCCTAGCCGGTTTCCATCCCCCACCAATTCCTCCGTTTTTCTTTAAACATTATACAACGGTAAACAATCTTACACACAATAATAACAAGTAAATATATTAGTACAAACACAAACCAGAAAATTTACCCCATTCTACCTCAAACCAGGACAAACCATGGGTTTGGATCTGATTCCAGGAGAGACTTTTTCACAGCAGTACTCAAAACACTAAAAATATCAAAGTATATTATTTTGACAAAGTTTTGGTAAATGCTGTGAAACCTTTTACTGGAATCCCTTGACAAGAGTACCTAAGTGTCCCTGCATAACCCTGAAGAACATTTGCACGTGAATCGGAGCTGTTGCCCAGCTCCCTGGAGATGTTTAAGGCCAGGCTGGATTAGGCATTGAGCACCCTGGTCTAGTGGGAGGTGTTCCTGCCCATGGCTGGGGGGTTGAAACTAGATAACGAGATCATCTTTATGGTCTCTTCCAACCCAAACCATTCTATGATTCCATGTCAAACATTTGTTTTGCACAGAGCACTCAGCACTGCTTTAAAGCAGTACACACTTTACCTACAATTAGCTTTTAATCTAGAACTAGTATTAAACTGCACTCCCGCTAGATTATAATTTAAAACTCTATTTAAATCTTCATTCTAATATTTCCTGTTTAGACTCTCGCTCTGAATTAGTGTAAAATTCTGCATTTTACAGGTGCTCATTTTTTTTCCCTCTCAGAAGTTCCAGAGTAAATAGCTCAGTCTAGCATCAGTATTACACAGCAAAGTCTTAATTAATTTAATCAATTTGCTGTTAGTAATGACTCGCTTCAAGTTGAGGTCTCACAGAATTGGTTCCTGAATGTATATGTTTCCCACATACAGTAGCTGTAACTGTGTGTATCATTAATAAAATAGTGGACCTGTTGGAATGTTAATCACTCCTAAGAGTCTCATTCAGCCCAAACTCAGTATCACCAGTATTTTGGGCTAAATTATGTCCTTGTTGCAGCAGACTGGGAGCGAAATAAAAGAAGATGAGTTGGCCTTTTAGCTTTATGCAAGCTAAAAAGATATTTGACTCAGAAGGCAAGCTCTGTTTCTTTCATGTAGTGTATACTAAAAGACTAGGAAAAATTAAAATATGGAAAAAATCAGATTTTCCTCATGTGTCTGTCACAGACTAGTGTTACAATCAGTGATGAACTTTCAAAGAAGATGTAGGTTCCCAGGAACTCCATGACATCAACTCATAAAAAACCAAAAGGATATGTAGTAACAGCATAACTTTTACCTTTTTTATTTTTTTCCTGGAGACTAGGACACAGCAATTGTGCGTGATGTGGAGCATGATTTATGTAAGGAACAGGAATCATTCTTAATTTCCAAAGAAATTCTAGGTATCAGACTAGAACACAGTAAGATAAAGCTAGATAAGTAATTTTCCATGTGCTTTCTTGTTATATTATGGAAGATTTATTATCTAGAAAGACTTTATCCAGAAAGAACGCAATTTCTTTTGACAAAAAGTCACTACATGTGCAATATCATTCAGTGCTGAATGCATGAGCTCAGTTTGACATTTATTGAGACGTAAAAATTATGTCACTTAGCCCTCATGCACAACTAGCAAACGTGATGATAGTTTCAATGACACTAAAAGAAATGTGAGGATTTCTCTTAATCTTTATCAGAAAAACAGCAGGGAACTTGAAACACTGGGAAGAGGAAGGGAGTATGACCTCATTAAGAAATTACACATCTTAATAAAAAACCAATACCATTATTATCTCCAGAACAATGAAGCTTTCACATTTTTCTTTTGCTTCCACAGATCTTCAAGCTACCATAGAAGAGGACAATGAGAATAGGAAAGCTGATCGACTCCTTTTGTCCTTCTCATATTTATTACATAAACTTTAGTTCATGTATTATTCATCACTTTAGTCAGATTGGTTTATTCAGTCAAGCTACTTTGTTCAGAAATCTACAGCTTTTATTTCCTGTATTTTTTGTTTCACTGTGTCTTTTCTCAAAGTGTTATTTCCTTTGCATAATAGAAAGTTCTGGCCTCCGTGGGTTTTACTTACGAGATGATTGCTTGTTTTCTTTAAAAAATGCATGGTATCTTGTGCCTCTTGAAAACCATAAATAAGGTAAGTAGTAGATGATGTATTGGTTAATGCTGAAGAATATAGAAACAGATACTATAGCCACTCCTTAAAAGATTCCATAGCAGTAGGCAGATACCCCTGACAGCAGAATTTGCCTGTAGAGTCTTACATATGGGCAAGAATAGCCCCATGTATCAGTGTAAGTCAGGGACTTAGCTGTTAGCAGTGTAGGGGAAGGGGACCTGGGGGTCCTGGTAGCCAACCGAATGACCATGAGCCAGCGATGCATCCTTGTGGCCAAGGCCAATGGCATCCTGGGGTGTATTAGAAGGGGTGTGGTTAGTAGGTCGAGAGAGGATCTCCTCCCCCTGTACTATGCCCTGGTGACACCACAACCGGAATATTGCATTCATTTCTGGGGCCCTCAGTTCAAGAAGGACAGGGAACTGCTGGAGAGAGTCCAGCACAGAGCCATGGAGATGATGGAGGGATTGGAGCATCTCCCTTATGAGGAAAGGCTGAGGGTAGCTTGGAGAAGAGGAGACTGAGGGGTGACCTTATTAATGTCTATAAATATGTAAAGGGTGAGCATCAGGAAGATGGAGCCAGACTCTTCTCCGTGGTGTTCGATGATAGGTCTCAGGGCAATGGCTGAAAGCTGGAACACAGAAGGTTCCACAGAAATATAAGAAAAAACTTTTTCTCAGTTTGGATTCCATCTCAGGTGATGGAATAGCTGGCACAGGCTGCCCAGAAAAGTGGTGAAGTCTCTGTCTCTGGACACATTCAAAGCCCACCTGGATGCCTTCCTGTGTGAGCTGGTCTAGGTGTTCCTGCTCTGGCAGGGGGATTGGACTAGATGATCTTTCAAGGTCCCTTCAAATCCCTGACATTCTGTGATTTTGCACAGTCTTACTTCCCATCCCAGCCCTTTATTTTTTTAGATTTAGACTAGAAGAAACACAAGGTTGGAGATTTTTTTGTTTTTTTTTAAAAAGCCTTATTAAAACCTACAAATCTTCTGGTACACAGTTGTAGACATGGGATAGATTTCCTGTCTGAGGCCATAAATTTCTTTTAAGGTTTACCTCACAGTTTCTCAGTGACTTCTTCCTCAAATCAGACAAATCACAAAAGATCCTTTCTACCGTCCAATTACTGTGAAGCAGCTCAAGTGAATTGTAGAGACCACAACTAATATAGTAAGTCTTATGAACTGAGCTCCTGTTCCAAGAAAGGAGAATACTTCAAAGATGGGTTGAAAAGAGATGAGGCAGTTGAGAAGTAAATATATACTACAATTTGCCATGAATGCTCAATATTATTTATCCTTATTTTGTACATATAGAACACAAACACATTCTATCAAGCTCAAGGTCAAGGGTGTTAGGAGGATGAAAGTATTTTAATTAAATCTATGCCTGCAGCATTGCACATCCATGGACAATGTTAAGAAAAAGTCCAGGTACAATCATCAATAGAGAAAGTATGATTTCCAAACAAAGGTATATACTATGCAACAATAGTTGTTTGAACTTGGAGACAAGCACAAAATCTGAGCAGCATTATTGTAAAAATAAAGTTCTATTCTGTCATAGTATGACTTTTAATTTCCAAGAAGTAATTTCCACTGTTTAATGACAATAATTAAAGCTTTCTTTTTAGTAATGCCAGGAAACAACAATCAATATTTGATGGTTGTTCTTGTCTTAGTCTATTTACCTGAAGGAAAAGGGTTTAAAATATGCTTTTAAATGCCAGTCTAACTTGCTCAATATTTCAGAAATTCTAGGGTTCAGAATCCGCATACCGTTTCCTGAAGATTTGTTTCTGTTTCAGATTAATGAAAATGAATATTTAACACATTAATGTGGTAACCTTTGCTGTAATTCTGTACATGTCACTGAATGAGATTACATTTGGATTTGTGCCTTTCAGATAGAGCATTAACATTTTAATCCAGGCTATTCAGTTTTTGCTCAGAGTACCTCTGACCTTAAATTTGAAACAGGCTTATTTACAAATGAACCTCTATATGAATCAACAATATGAGTTCCTGCCTCTAAATACATACATTGTATTATTATTCTTAATTTTTGGTAGGGAGATGGGTTCCCTCCAAGTAGCTGATATTTTGTTAGTAAAGAGGTAAAAAAAGTCAGCTTCAGATTTGAGTTCAGTCATACTTTGTTTGTGTGAATTGAAACTACTGGATAAAACCAGAAATTGACTGCAGCTTAGCACACAAGTTGCTTCAATCTCCCTTATTCCATTTTTTTTCCACTTAATGGAGTTCTGACCCTACTGACATCTTAATAATAATTTTACTTTCTGCGGTGCCTTTTTTATGTCTCACTAAGAGAACTTTCTGAAATTTCACTTCTACAAGTATAATATTCCACAACAATATGGAGAGTTTGAATTGATAGTGAAGGACAGAGCTGTCATATTTGTTGTGGATTTCTTATTAAAGGTAAATATATTTTACTTTATGAGTTGACAGATAGACTAAATCTGGAATAAGTGGTGGCTACAGCTATGTAAAAAGTTTCATGTGGAATTTTTCCTAGTAGGGAACAGCTCTTTAAATCTTGAGTTTTATACCTGAAAAGTTGAAAAGATCATTTAATGTTTGTTTTCTGCAGATCAGTATCTGTATAAGATATACAAAGGAAAGGGCTGGAGGTCCAGTCACATACTAGTTCCTTGGATCCTTCAGTACCTAGCTCCACCCCAAACCTAAACTCTAAGTAAAGGAAAGAAAACTTACTGAGATGTTAATGTCTTTCTTTTACTGCTTAGCACCAGGACCAGTAAATGAGATGGTGAATGGAAGAACACTTCAGCATCCATCTCTGGGGCATACTTGTTTTTGCAAAACTGAGAAAACCCTGCCATATATGAAATCAACAGCTAAAAAAAATCTATTTCAAATTTTGAGGGACTTTCTATTATTTTCTTTTACCAATAAAGTACTCATAATATTTCAAAAAATCTTTAGTTGGAAGAACTCCCATTGTTCAAAAAATTCTAATTTTGGGTTTATAAAAAGCAGACAAGTCAAGCTACCTTGAAACTGAAGTCACAGTTGCTACTGGAACTATTTTATCTTCTGCTGCTTGATTGGTGTGTTTCTCCATCTTGACGTGAAGAAAGACTAACTGACATAATGTTGCTTCATTATGCAATGGAAAATGAGATTTTCCAAAGTAAATATGGTCTACAATCCTCATATCCTGAAATTCTTTCTTGCTTTGCATCAAGACAAAGTGGACTTGAATTCAGCACCAAGGAGGTTCATCTTTTCCATTATTTCTATTTCAGAATAGAAATAGAATAGAAGAGCTCAGGACTCTAAATACTGTACACACTGAGATCTATAAACACACTATTATACTTTGCAAACCGCTGTTTTCCTTTCCTTATTTTAGTGTGGGTTAGCCATGAAAGACGAAGTTCTCTAAGGGGTAAACAAACCTAAACATGTTAAATTGGTAGTGTGATATCACCACTTCCATAAAAGCACAAGTCTGTATTACAGTTGGATTTTTTTTCCAGTGACTTCATTGCAGAGGTTTTCTGAAAATAGGTAAAAGTATTATAATACAGATGAATGTAATCTAAGTTTAATGAGAGCCACTATCTTATCAACCACTGGGAAACAAAACTTGTGATGAGAAGAGATGAACACCAGTGTCCTGATTGTAGCCATAGTGTAAGAAATGCAATTTATTGCATGTCAGAAAAGTATACATAATTTACTGCTGAAGACAAGTTACAGAAGAACTTGCATTTCAGACATTAATACCTATGTGTGTGGAATAAAAGACTACTACCCATTTCAGAGTTTTACACACTATTTCCTGCATTTATCCCTCCTGGACAACAGCTAATGGCTTCCAGATGCAATTGAAAATAGCAGCTTGAAAATGATAGTGTCTATCCAAACTAGGTTTAAAATAGCCTCCCACCAAAAAAACCTCAATGGAGTATCAAAGCCCTACTGGTAAGAAAGTTAGAGCAGGGTTTGACATTTTTCAATTTTTCTCTTTGTTGTTATTTAGAATAAAATTTTAATTTAATAGTGCACAGTATTATTTTCTTCCTTTTGTGGAAATTTGAATGTTAAGTTTATTGTTTAAATTTCACTCATAATTCACAGAAACTAAATGTTACTGCATCTAAGTATTTAATTTTTACACATGACAACTAGACTAGAAAAGAAACCTGCATAAAATTTTACTTAAGTGAAGAAGCCACAAGTACATGATCTTCCTATCTGAAAGTTTTTTCCTTTGGAATGTAAAATAATGCCAGAATTCAGGTGAATGAAAACATTTCCATAAACAACACATGCACAGAAAAACAATCACATGGTTGAGTGAAATGTAAATTCCAATGAGAAGAATATGGGTAAGTTAAAGAATGAAGAGAAGAAAAAAAATTCCCCTGGTGAGAGTGGATATCTCATGATACCAGGCCTCGAATTTTTCAGGTCTTAACTACTGTAACTTTAAAATTGAACCTGATTGTTTATGAAAAAAAAATATTAAAATTTCATTACATTCTCAAAGATACTCTATGGATTCTCTTCCAGTAAACTTGTTTGACTTACAAAAAATAAACAGTCATCAGATTTAGCATTTAGCATTCTTGGCAAGCTTAATGAGTAATTTTTTTTTAATAGATAAAAATATCAATCATTACTAATTCCTTAATTAGTTCTTAAATCACAGTCAGGAGCATTGGTGAAGCAAAGTGAAAAGAAGTCTCAAATGAGAGACTCTTGAAAAAAAAAAGCATTTTTATTTGATTATCACTCTGCAACTTTTCATTACCCATATACTCATCCAAAGAAAATTAACGAAATAAAGTCATCAAGGAACTAAAAATTTCACTAAAACTTTGTATCTGGATAAAATTAAGGCATCTTATTCAAAAAAAAGGAAAACAAGGGAAAAATAATCCTTGTGACCCACAGACAACAAAATTTATTCAGTAAAATATAACCCAGCTTCACATGTCCAACACCCCTTAACATGCTGAGTGAACTGTCTTGTAAGCTACGTTAAGATTCACATCAGTTAGCCTCCTGCAACGTGACTTGGATGTCCTTGTCCCTAATTTCAATATTCCTTTTCTTTCCACAGAACAGGGGGTTGGTAAAGAAGAAAAAGTTATTATATAACAATGTAAGACACTGATGTACAAGAATTTTCATGACTTTTTGTCTTTACATCTACCTAGGACTTCCAAATCACAACACTGTCTTGGGAAAATGTCTTAGAAATATTTAAGAATGAAAGAACAAAGATGAGTTTAAAAAATTAAACAGAAGTTCAGGATTTCACACTCAGAATTCTGGAAAATCCGTGGTACATAGCACTAACAGTAGCTCCCTTCAGAAATGTGTTGTTACAAGGACAGAAAAGAAGGTCAGAGAATGTGAAAATTTAGATTTCCTCTGAAAACATTCGCAGTGTTAATCCACTAATATATATGACTCGATTATATTACTTATGCACTGAGAAGGCAATTTTCATAATTTTAACTTAGGCTAATGTGTTCTTTTGAATGCAGGAAGAACAACTTCTCTAAAAATACACATTTGAGGTGTTTGTCAGAAGGATAAAAGCAAAGAAGCAGTTAATATTCAAAGCTGTGAATGGGCACTCATTAGTAAATCCTTACAAGTTCCAGTGACATACTGAAAAAACCAGGCAGAGCAGTGACTAGAGTTAGTCTGGTTCTGCATAATTTGGAAAAAAATACAAAGCCCCTTTATATATTTGCAATTCTCTTTTTCAGAGTGACTCTCTTTTAAATGACAATAAATGAACAAATAAATCTTGCTGCCGTGGAAGCCTTTGCACTGCTGGCAGCACTGGAGTTGAGTTCTATGGTAGCAGTGTTCTTCAAAGTTTGATCACTTATTTCCTCATCTACCCTGGATTTAGTTAAATGGGAAAGTAATAAGTGTTCCAAAAGCCTTCAATAATCATGACATAATTCTCAATATTATTTATTTATTGGGCTGTAGGCAATTCTGACCTTGATATAATGATATCTGAGTGAAATACCATAAAATACATTTAGCACTTTCAGTTTATGTATTCTTTTAATGTTTTGTTCTCCTACTGTCTGTATTTAAATGCAGGCAGCACATTCTCTCAAGTACTTTGAAAAAGTTTTTGTGGTGTTTTGCCAGCCTTATCATTCTTGTTCCAGCCATATCATTGAAATGATAATGTTTTAAGATTGGATCTTCACTACAAATTAGCCCAGGAGTATGATTAACAAATCACTTTCTGTTGCTGTATATTGGTCTTAAAAAGGAGAAAGATCATGTTAAAACTTCCCTTTATTATCAGTGTAACAAAGTCATCTGTGTCCCCACTGGATTTGTATCTACTGTATTGGCTTTTTCAATAAACTTCTTCAGATGTTATTCTTTATTCTCTAGTCTCCTGAAGAACGTAACAGTTTTCATTTGAAGAGCAAGGGGAATTGTTTAAAAAATATCTTAAATGTTCGGAAACTGAGCCATAGAAATTCTGATAGAGCTACCTGTGTGCATAGTACACTGTGCAAGTGAGCAGTAATTTCAGAACATGTTAATAGAGTCCTTTACCTTTTCTTTCTTGTTTATTTTTTTAAGGTACAGTTAATTAAACTTGAGTTATAAGACAGCAATCCCATCTCTAATCCAATACTGAGAAGCTTTTTTTATTGTAAGAAAGAGAGTTTTGGTACGAAGATGCACCCAGTATGAAAGGTCCTTTTCCTGCATCTCTGCAGTGAAAAACTAAATTGTGACTGCCAGTAGAAAGACTGGTATAGAAATCCATGTCTATTCTGAACAAAGATTGACTTTGCAAACTCTGATTCTGAAGCAGTTCTAAGAACTAGACCTTCCTTCTTCCTTTTATAACATCACTGTCACAAATCCAGCATTTGAGATAGATTCATGGAAAAAAAGTTTTTCTTTGTGAGAAAGCAGAATTGTGTAAAAAAAGAGTGAACCATTCCATCTGTATGAACTGTGTCTATTATTTATTATTGTAGACTTTATTAAAAAAATGCTGCTAGTAATTTCTGATCTTGTTTTCTTCATAAAACTTTGAGAAACAAGAAGTTCAGATGTTCCTTCCTATTCTATTTTTCCTATCTTTACTGCTTCTTAATTACCTACCAGAAATAGAGAAAATACCCTTTTGCATTCACAGAATAACCTTTTCTGCTTGAAAGTCTCCTGAAAGACACAACCTCCTTTGCAGCAGGTGTAGTTTTAATGATGCTTTGATGCCATATGTCAAATTTCATCACTTGCTGTGAAGAATGACATTTCTTTTGATAGCTCCTAGCAACAGCAATACCAGTTGTTGGTGGTCACCTCACACCAGACAAATAATTCCTGCAGCAAGAACATTTAATTTAGTTTCATGCCAGGCTGCACAGAATCTCTGCTGTTCTCCTCAGTCTTTAATTCTTTTGAAAATAAAATAAATCTATATCATTAATTTGATAGAGTCTATAGTTATTTGTACTCATGAATGCCCCACTATATTCCACATAGAGATGTTTCAAGGTTGCCTTCAGAACTGTATTTACTGTTGATATAAGCAGTAAATATAGAGATATGGTCAAGGGTGCAACTGGGGAGGACTTTCAAGAACAGGTGCTGGGCAGTGTAAGTGCAATATTGCACTAGTACATTAGCAGACATCTAGATTAAGTGGTTTTCACCAACAGATTAAAGCAGATTTTCACCAATACCTATACTCGGGATGTTGATGAATGTGACATTGACCCTTGCCACAGTCGTAATCATTCTTTGAAAAGTCATTTAAGTATTCTGATACCATCAGTTCCTACAGAAAAAGGAGTAATGTGGCAGTTTAACTTGATTTTCAAATGGCACTTCATATCTCTTTTTATTGTAGTGTTACTCTTACATCAGAAGCATATAATGAATTTCACTGCATCTATTTGTATCCAACACTATTGGTTATCACTAATCAGTGGCATTTTTAACACTGGCAAATAAATTTTAAAAAAGCAATCATTCCATTACAAATCTTGTCGTAAGAGAAAGTCCAAGAAATTAATTATCTCACTGCTGGGCAAAGGAATCACAGAATGTCAGGGAATGGAAGGGACTTCAAGAGATCATCTAGTCCAATCACCCTGCTGGAGCAGGAACACCCAGACCAGGTTACACAGGAAGGTGTCCAAGTGGGTTTTGAAGTATAAGTATCAATGAATGACTTTTGTAAGGGAAGCATTTTGATACATTTTCCAGATCAGTCTTTATATAAAAAGTCACTGACATATTTATCAGAGGAATATGAATTTACAGCTATTTTTGTAATAATTTGGTGTCAATTTGGACAATTACTCTTCTTAGTGTTTTATTCAAGGAAACTGAAATAGGAAACAGAATAGGTGAAATTTGGTGGCATATTCAGGAGTAAAAACTCAATTTTTAATTCTTCTGGTTGTTTGCATTGATTATTCTGTCTCTTGGTATTCTTGCAGAGCTGATATGGTCAGTCCATATTTATTCTGCAGATTGATGCCTCCATTAGCTGCACTGTTGTGCAGCCCGCAGGCAATATGTACTGTGACTAAAGAGAGAACACTGAAAACACATGTGAGAGAGCACTTATCTTTTGATAAAAAGTGGTGTAGCATGGAAGAATTCCTTCTGTCCCACAGGTACTTTGTTTTCCATGTTCAAGGGAAAATACCCCATAAATGTATTGCTGTATTTTAAAAGTATTGCCATAAATGGAACATCTATGTTTCAGAAAATATTTGGAACACTGTATTTTATTATTATGAAAAGGAGAATTCAAGAAACTAATAATCAGCAAGTATGAGGTATCTAAACTTCAAAATTCATAATGATTTAATATTATTGTCTTAAAATATGCAGCATTCAGGAAGAAAAAAAGCAAAAAAAAATAATTTAAAAGATTCCTTATAACGTCAGGTTCAGTGATTACTACATGCTGTGAGGCATTAATTATTATAAGACCAAATGACTATGTATTTGAAACAGACAGAAGAAGAAAAATTATGAGAATCCAATACACAGAAAAAATCATATAAAATTTTCAGCTTGAAAAATTGATCCAGCTTTTCAAATCTTACAAGTATTGAGAACAGGCATGGGATTTCTGCATTACAAAATTCAGCCAAAATTATCTCTGGAACACTGAATTACAGCAAATGGAAATCATCTAAATCCAATCGGATACAGCAATCTCCTTTGATTTTGTAAAAACTTATAAATAAATTTAATATTTATGATAATAAATATCCAATTCTGTATATAACAGAGATCTAAAACTCCCTATTTCATAGCAATGAGAATCTGGATCTATGTATGAAATTTTGGTTTTATATCTTAAAACAATCTATCGTACTCAAGAAAGGAATATAAATAAAAGCAGTTGTTTTTTCTGTGACAAATATGGCCTTGTCTTTCAGCTATAACTATTATAAAAACAAATCTCTTTCTTCTTCATTATTTTCTTTCATGGGTCTTTTGTTCTATCCTTTACATGTTATCTGAACATCTAAAGGTGTTTAGATAGAACATCATTCTGTCCGTCAAGGAAAGTATTTTAAATGGCCTGCAATGCTCAGTTTTGTCAGGTTAGTTCCTACTGTTCTATAATTCTTGAACACATCACAGCAACCAGAGCAAAAACATATCTGAGTTTTCAGTAGGGACCTGGAAAAATAGGCAGAAGTTGTGCCTCAGGCATTCCTGGGAGAAAATTGGGAGGGGTAGATACAATCCTCTCTGGTGAACTCTTTTGAGCCAGTACATATCCATAATTTATACTTCATTTCTTTCTTAGTAAAAACTTTATCAGAACATGTATTTATTTATATATATAAATGTCTATGTTATTCTGTAGTAAGGAGCTGGAGAAATAGAAATGTGATCTCAAACCAGTCTTCTTAAAATTTGGGATGATTTTCAAATTCTAATTAAAAAAACCAAAACAGTCCTCCCAGTAAATCACAGTTTACCGTCTTTAAACGACATTTAGCTATAGGATGGATAAGAAGTATCTCTACAGAAACTGTAGAGTGCAAACTTTAAGGTCTCAATATTACTGTAGTTTAAAACATCATTATTCAATTTTGAAGAACTAAAAAGCTAAAAATGTATAGAAGTAGGCAATATTGTATACTGTTTGATTAGAAAAAGGGTGAGACAAGTGGTTTCTCTAAGTAATAATGTGAAATAACTTTTTACATTTGTATCTTGGCTGTCATCCTTCTTTAGCTTTTCCTCTGTTTAAGGGAAATCAAAGAATCACAGAATATCAGTGACTGGAAGGGACCTCAAGAGATCATCTAGTCCAATCCCCCTGCCAGAGCAGGAACACCTAGACCAGGTCACACAGGAAGGCATCCAGGTGGGTTTTGAGACTCTACAACCTCTCTGGGCAGCCCATTACAGTATTCTGGCACCGTCACTATGAAAAAGATTTTTCTTATATTTCTGTGGAACCTCCTGTGTTCCAGCTTGCACCCACTGTTCCAAGTCCTATCACTGAATGTCACTGAGAAGAGCCTGGCTCCATCTTCCTGACACTCACCCTTTACATATTTATAGACATAATGAGGTCATCCCTCAGTTTCCCCCAAACTAAAGAGACCTACAACCACTGCTTGATTATCTCTTCATAGAAGGTTATCAGGTTGGTCAAGCATGACTTCCTCTTGGTGAATCCATGTTGACTGCTCCTAATGAGCTGCTTATCCTTGATAACAGTACCAGGATAAGTTGCTCCATCACCTTTCCAGAGATGGAGGTGAGGCTGACCAGTCTATAGTTACTGGGGTCCTACTGGACCCTACTGGGGTAATTTTGAAGACTGGAGTGACATTCGCTTTACTTCTATTGGAAGGAGTGAGGGAAAAATAACCTGTGAACCAGATCCCTTTAAGAACTTTCCCAAGGTTCTAAAGTCTCTTTTGATCACCCTGGGCCTGTGAGTTCCAGTCTCCTCTCCACCTACCTGGGAAATAAGCAGTGGACAGCAGTCAGATAACTGTAACAAATTTGGGAGTTTTCTGGTCACATCCTTATCCTGGGCTCCAGGAAAGCAGAGACATCCCTGTGGGTGGGCTCTGCCTGGCACATCAGACTTTTCATCCTCTCTAAGAGGGAATCTGCAATGACTACAGCCTATCTTCCTCTCCTCATGGATGAGGTTTTTATTGGAGCAAGGGGCCTCACCATCTACAAAGACATTGTCAGTGAGGAATGCTCATCCCTCACATCTTGGACCTTCAACAACCAAAACCTTGTACCTGTTGTTCAGATGAACTGTAGGCACTGAGGTGGGCTGGGAGGGAGTTTGCCCACTACCCCAACCACCAACTTTGCTCCATAGGATGCCACTTCACACCTGGTCTGATAACACTAAATTCAGCATTTATTTTCAGACAATGGGAGATACTACTCAGGAGGTTAATAACTAGAGGTAATGTTCACTCAAAGCCCTTCACAATCTGGAACTAGCAACTAGTGTGGCTTACTGATCCATTGCCAGCAAGTTATGTCAGTACACATCGTGCCAGCATACATGGATGATACTGGCATTTACTAACTCCTAAATGCTCTTTCTGTATGTGCTTAAAAGCATTCATGAAGCAATAAACTTTACTCAGAAAGAGAATACTAAATCATGCATGAGAGTATTTTTAACCCCAACCAATTCCTTTTGGTGACCTCCACTGTATCATGGTGGCAAAAATACATTTTTGTCAATACATGAAAAATCAATGCATTTGCAGTCATGAAGATAAGCTAGTTAGTAGTTACATATTGAACTCAGGTGATAGAGAACAGCTTTGCCTTAACTTTTATACCAAACAGCTTTCAGCTTTCAATAACACCTTTTAAATTACCTCCAATGTGTGTGCCAGCCTGAGAGGAAATATTTGTGTCTCCTACTTCTTATTCTTCTTATTCTTCTACTGTCAATATTGCCTCTTTGCTCTGTCATGGTAAAATATTTCTATTCTTGCTCATATTTTTTTCTTTTTTCCATAAGAGAGTGCAAGGAAAGTGTTTATATAGAAATATTATTATCCTTCCCGTATTCTGGAGTAATATTTTCTTCTTCTTGTGGGTTTGAGAGATTTCTTTTCTGTTTGGTTGTTCTAGTTAGCCTCGCACTCACAGTTCTCACTTCCTCTCTAAGTTCTCCTTCAAATATTTATCTGAAAAGGTGCTCATTATTTTTTATTTCAAGGTCTAGTCGAGTTTCAGAAAAAAAGGGGAAATACCTACCAGCTCTGCAGCAGCAGCTGCCAATTTATTCTGATGAATATGATTCTCAATCTCTATTTTCTCTTTTCAAGGCATTGAGACATCTATGCCACATTAATCCATCTTACTCCCACCAAGATTTTCTTATGAGGGTGGTGTTGCTGACTGTATGAGTAATATAAGTGAAGGAAATACGTGGTTGACAATACATTACTTCAAAATTAGCAAAGGGATCTGCCAAAAAGTGAGCCAGATAGGTAGGTATATATATAAATTATTAAAATAATTTTGAAATTGTTATGAAGTGATGCAAATGTAAAAATTGTTTGTTTTCGTCTGCATTCCTCCCAGATACCCTTCCAGGGTTTTTTTCTGGGCTTTATTTATTATGTAAGAGGTGGATGGACATGTTCAAAGAATGTGACTGCAAGGACATGGCAATGTAAAAATATTCTCCCTGAGGTGAATTATGAGCCTCCAAGTGTGTACACTGAAACATGTTTTTCATGAGTATTTCTTCCCTTCCCCTTTCTGGAAACTGTATATCCTTAGCATCATATAAAATCTATGTAACCTTGTGACCTGAAGAGCAGTGAAACTTTTCTTCTGCTCTATATTGCAAGACAAGTTCCTTAAAAATTAAGTATTAAAACAGTCTTCAACCAACAAGGAAAAATGGCACATAAAGGAAATCTAACAAGGAACTAAAGAGAGTGAAGGCAAGTACCTCTTCACAGATCATTTCCACTGCTCATTTTGCAGGTTCAAGAAAGGATGGAATAATAGCACTTGAAAAGACTTATCAGCTTGTACTATGAAAGATCAGAAAAGGGAAAATACATTTTGACAGAAGTCAGATATAAGAGACAAAGACTATTACTGTCATCAGTTTCTGAAATTCCACTTGAGATTCAATTCAGTGTTTTCTCAGTATAGTGACTAAAGTCTTTAAATTTCAGTGCGCCCTGAGATACTCATATTTATAACCTTTTTAATAGTTTGCTTAGTCTTTGACTCTGGAATATGTATACTTTACTTCTGTATGGTAGCTCTTCATTACTTTGCTTTAATTACCTACCAGTCTTTCTCTATTTCAGCCTCCACACGTGAAAATTAAATAAAAGATTATGATAGTAGTAATTGATGACAATGACAATAGTAATAAAAATAAAAATATAATTATAATGTGTTTAAACTTGTGTTGTTTTATACTTCTTTCTAGACAATCTGTTGCTATAGGAATATTGTCTAACTGGCTTCCCAAGTAGACAGCTAAGTGGGGCAGATAATCAGTCAGAAATTTCTTTCTTTTAGGCTATACAACTAAAATCTTCTGCATGTCTTTGAGATTGACTCCAACTCTGCCAATATCCCATAGCTGATGAGTGCTGATGATGCTGAGAGCCATTTTATTCTGTTTCTGAAGGCAAAAGACAAATTCTTCTGTATACAGACATTCACAGATTGCATCAATTCATACAATGTAAAAATGATAGTAACATGGTATGCATGAATATAAGCTTTAACTGTACTCCAGACACTGCAAAAGGTATCATATTTGTTCAATAAACACTATAACTTCTCCTATCATATCAAAATGGCCATGTGTCCTGGTTTGAGGTAGAATGGGGTAAATTTTCTGGTTTGTGTTTGTACTAATATTTTTACTTGTTATTATTGTGTGTAAGATTGTTTACCGTTGTATAATGTTTAAAGAAAAACGGAGGAATTGGTGGGGGATGGAAACTGGCTAGGCAGCTAACGATGGCCATCAACTTCTCAATAGGAAGACAAAAGAAGAGTGATCGAAGCCTCAGGCGGACTTCGCCAGACTGGGGCCAGCGTGGGGGAGGTGCCGAAGCACTAGTGAAGAAGGAACTCGTGGTCGTTTGTACCGGAAAGAGAAACCGCAAGGGGAGGGTTCTACATTGATGGATGTAACATGTAACCAATGGAGTATTCACAGAATGACCCGGGTTGGTATTCCATCCCATGTGCCCATGCTCAGTATAAAAAGGAGGGATCGAACGGTCACT
>VZTY01001484.1:59127-101567 GCA_013400935.1 Turnix velox
CCTCTCCTCTCTTCAGAGAGAGGAGGGAGGACCATCTGTCTCGGGGGGGCTAATTTATTAATTTTGGCCCAAAACCAGGACACCATGCAATTTATATACTTGTCCACTATACTGCCTAGTTTGTCTAATAGTTAAAATATCATGGAACTTTTTGTACAGAAGGGATACATTTCATAGGGAAAAAGCATGAAAGTTCTTTCCGTCTCTGCTTTTAGATTCAATGATTCATACAGAACTAAACCAAAATTCTCTAAGTAGCTGCTGGCATTATAGCTTTTTCCTTACATTTGTGGTTCAAAGTCAGGTCAGCAGTGCTGCCATCTGCAAATGTTCTGCTGCCTTTCAGCAGTGATTTTTTTCTCAGTGTTCTGCCATCTAAACTGTGCACTTCTACATCGTGGCTGAAGTGTCTCTCCTCAAAAATTATTTTAATTGTTGGCCATTTTATCTTGTGTGTGTATGGATATTCATTCTAGCTTTCTAATGACAAGAACCATAGAACTGCTAAGTCACTGGATATAGGAATTTTTTTCTACTCTTTGCTCTGAATATAAATATATTTATAGATATATATTTAGCAAGTTAGCATTCCTAAATATAGTTACTTCTTCCATTTCAAAACAATTTTAAGTGCTGAATCACACTTATAATTCTGAAACCTGTTCATAGTGTGTTTGGTCTTTATTTTCTTCACACTTTCCAAATAGATAGAGAGCATAAATATGACGATGACCTTTATTCTTCAAATGTAAATGCTGCATTAATGCAAATAGCTGATTATTATATGTGTCTCAGGAATACTGAAAGACTGAGAAAGATGGACCAAACAGCTCAGCAGGATGGAATTATCTTACTTTTTCCTGCATTCCACTCTTGTTCAGGTAATCTGCTGGTACAGAAAAAGCTTTCAATTAATCAGTAATGACTAGAGGAATGAGTGACTCCCATATGCATTATCGCCATTGTGAAATGAAGCTTAAAGTCAGCTGTACAATTACACACGCAACAAGGCATATGTCAGTTTTATTACTCTTCATATAATGAGTCTTCTTGTGAACCGATGTAGGTGTTTCTGCACCAGCAGGGGCATTGGACTAGACAGCTTGAAAAAAATTTTATTTGTTTCCAGAATTCAACTACTAGCACTTGTGATGTCATTTTGAAAGCTTTACGCTTAAGGATGTTTCACTTACTTGCTGACTGATAGCACCCCTGACTATCACATCCTGATACTATATATTCATATTTCAAATTCTGTTAACAATATGGTTCAAATGAACACTTGATAGGTAGCAGGAAGAGAATTTTTCACCTCATGTTTAAATATGAGGTGCGGTTGCTAGGCTCTAACTGGAATTAATTAACAAAATAATATTTATTTTCCCCTTGGTATAATAAGAATGATAAAAAGAATAAAGTTTAAAACTTCAGTGTAATCAAAAGTAAAATTTTTCCTTCAATTATTTTTGAAACAAAAAACTACCCTCTGTTCAGTAGGTTTCCAAACATTGAATCTCATGCCAAGTCTCCATGCCTGAAGTGTAGTTACTGTGTTCTTAAAAATAAGAAGATCTTAGTTGTCAGGATGCATTTGTCATTCTTTTGCTTACTTGTTGAAGTTGAAGTTCTGTTAGTGTTCTTCTTGATCTTTTTATTTTCTTTAGGGCTGAGAATGACAGAAATGCAACAAAGGGGAAAAAAGTCATCTCTGTTGCCAAGATGCTCAGATGAATGCCCAAGGATGGGTCAGCGGTGAGCACTACTTTAAAAACAAAAACTAAAACAAAAATCCCCAAAATCAACCAACCAAACAATAAGAAATAAAACCAACCAGAAAAGAAACTCCCTATTTAAAGAAACAGTTCTCATACCATGAAACGTTTACAATTGTCCCATTAAATGATTACTCTTGAGTACCTGTTAGAGCTAAAGAAAAGAACACCATAGAGAAGGAGGGAGCACTAATTTATTATTAAAGCTTGGGGCTGATGAGGAAAAGATGTTTTTACTGAAAATTTCGAATTAATGTTATTGACATCTAAAACAATGACTGAGGCCATGGTTTTGATAGGCTCCTACTTGCTGCCCAATCTGTAAATTGTTTCAGGTTCTCCTTCATATTCCTCTATCTTCTAGATGCCCTACAACATGAACCTAATTCACTTTTGTTCCCTATCCTACTGAAAAAAGTTCATTCCTAATGACAGAATAGTTCTTACCAGTATGAACAATCCTTTAGTAAACTGTGCTGATCTTACATCACATGCAAGCTACAAACAACTGACACATTCAGGACCATGAAGAAAATACTCCAGCAGTGTAATTCCCTTTGCTGAAATCTCTGTTGAAAACTGTTTGACTGTATATAGGATAATATTTTTAACAGGAAGCTCTGAAAGTTATGCACAAAATGATGGGTTAGAGTTTTTGGAACATAAGCTACCGTGCTTATGAAAAATCTAACCTCTAGAGCACTGTTAACTGTCCTTTTCAATAATCATCAAGCATCATAAGCCACTGTAACTGGATTCTAGGAAACAATTCATAACAGAAAAATATTGCCACTTCTCTCATGAATGATTTGTAAAACAGACTTCAGCTCCTCTGTATTTATTTATTACTAAGTAATCTACACTCAATATTTCTCAGCTATGCTTTTTCTGTGGTTCAAGTCTGTGCAAATACTTAGTCCTTTGAATTACAGAGATTGTGAGTGAACATACATGACAGGTTTATGTATTCTGAATGAATGAGCCTGACTCATGCAATCAGATTTTCAGTACAAATACTACTGAATTCAAATGATAAACTGTTTTCTCTGAGTAGCATACATATTTCTATCAGTGGTGGTCTTGATTGAACCACCAAATAGTTATTTCCTGGCTTATTTTCAAGACAGTGTCCCAAAAATAGTAAGTTTCTTTCATCTACCTCAGGGCCTGTCACTTTTAATTAGTACAGAGAAAAAGAAACAAACAGCATTAACTTTTTTTTTTCTCTAAAATTTAAATATGTCTCACATCATTCATTTATTTATTAAATTTATTTATTAAATCTGCCTTCGTCTTACTCAGTCATATACTGAAACCATACTAAGCTGTACAGAGATTCTTTCTTTACTTATCCCTCTTAGTGTTTGGATATTAGTCATTCTTTGAAATTTTAAAGGATTACTTTCTCAGATACATGCATGTGCTACTTACTGGGTGAAAAAAAAGGGCAAACTGAAGTTTTTCTAGTACTATAGAGAGAGTGGGTTGAATGAAGATTGTTGAGCATGCCATTTTGCACAGGAAAATTTACTCGTGTGCTTGTTACCTTTCACACACTGACAGTAAGAGAGCAAATATGTATGAAATGAAAAGGCTAAAAATACATCTTATGAAGGCACTGGAGGTGAAAACAGAGCAGGAGAAAGAGTCAATTGTCTAATGAAGAAATGAATATATAAAGACTGTATAGGGTAGAATGGGAAAGGGTAGAAGGAATGCAGAGGACACCAAGATTCAGATACTTGTGAATAAAAAAATGCTACAGAATTTTTACAGAGAATGAAGAAATACAGAAAGAACCCAAGAAACGAGAAGTCATTTACAACAGAATACCTGATTTTGGATGGGAACATAATCCCAAAGAACACTACTAATCATGTTGATGGGATGTGTGCAGGACCAGCAAAGCCCTGCTTCATTACGTTCATATGGCACCTGTCAGTAGAACTGTATGTGTGTGACTACTGACAAAGCAAGAGCACAACTTGGCCATATGGCTTGTGTTTCATTATAGTGTTGACTTCAGTCAGCCTAGGTGGCAGACAATTTGTGGTAGCATACTCTTGCCCATCCACCTGACAGCACTAGTCCCTTGCCATTCAAATCCGTCTTGTCCTCAGCCTGACCTCCCAGTTGCTGCTGCCACACTCTTATTGCTTATGCTGCTACCTTCTATGGTGATGACTGGTTTCTTCTGGCCTTTTTTAAACTTCATACTGTTTCACCAGCAGCTCTAGCTGACTTCCTGCCCCCTGACCTATTCCTATTAGCTGTATTCCTTTCATACAGTTTGCCCCTCTGCAGACTGTTAAATTGGTGAGCACAAGATTCATGTGAAACTGATTTAGTCTTCTGTAGTCTGGCTCTCAAGTTGCTTATTTACATTTGCTTACAAGACAATGAATCTCCTCCAGTACAATCTTTCAATGACCACAATAATTCAATCTTTCAGTCACAAACAGAAAAATTGAGGGCTACAAGAGTTTTTGCTGCACCTGTCAGGATTGTCTGGCTCAGAATAATTTTTACTATATTTTGTGGAACTGTAAGTAATCTTCCGATCCATCTTTAATTAAAGGCAGAACTTCCATTAAAGACAAACAAGTCTGTCAGTCAGAGTAATTGTTATTTGTTTGGGTTTTTTATACTATGAAAGTATCATGAAAGACCTACAACACATGGATAATGTATGAACATGAAAACAAGAGACAATTTTAAATATAAAGTGGCATTTCTCCTATCGTGACCTAACAAACCACAAACACCTTGTAGCTTGCATCAAAGAAAACTTTAAAAATTGCTTTGATGATAAGGCTAATCTTTTTGCTTCATTCCCTAGGACTAAAACCTACTTCCATCAGGATAAATCAGTATTAAAAAGACTGCTTGGTTTAATCTCTCTTGTGTGCTCCTGGCAAAGATAACCATATCCATAATCAGCCTAAAGGTCAAACCATGGAAAAAGCAGCACTTATTTACCTTTGGGGCACTGACAGCAACTCTTACTGCATTTTTTTCTACTTTCAGTAGTGGTTTTGTCTTGTCAGTCACTAAATGAGAGCTATTAGTACCAAAAGAATACTAAACTTCATTAACAGAAACAGGAAGACACATGCATAGTGACAGAAGGTGCAATATGCTCAGTTCAAGTATATTTCATTACTAGATTTCAGTAGCATATTTACTTCATGTAGTTGCCAGCAAATCTGAGAACTCATCTTACTACAAAACTACAGCACGCCAATATAGCAACAGAGAAGTGTTTCTCAAAATACGTTGACTCACACAGTCTTCAAAATATGTAATTTTCTTTTAAAATACTTTTTCTGAAACTTTGAGCCCATAAATACCAAAGGGACAGTCTGACTACTGAACATATGTGTGTTCTCTGTTCTGAATGTGGTAATAAGGTAGTGTTCTTTTTATTTATATATATATATATATGTCTTATTATATTTATTTATTTGTCTTTCTGTCTGTAGATAGAATATGTAGGATATATATAGATAAAAATACATCTACAAACACTTAAACAGTTGTGGGGTATAAATTGATCTGAATATAATTAAATAAGTAAATAAGTGAAAATTTACTTATAAGTCTGTAACATGAATTATTTCAAATGACATGTATATGGTGAGTCCTTCCGTTGTCTACATTTCAGATGCAATTTAGAATTTAAGCATATTTTAGATACACTTAGATATCACACTTAGATACATCAAGTTTTGTGAACATTCCTGAGAAAAGTTTCACATAAAGTAATAGCATAGGTTTTGAGAAATGTACATGACTCATTATTTAGTGCAAGTGTGTCAACCTTATTGATAGAATAAACAATGAAAACATTTCTAAGTAGCAGATCAGGTTTTATTGTCCTCCCTAACTGGAGTCCCATGGTAAAATTTTTCATGTTATTTTGGTTTTTTCTTTTTCTGCAACTGTGAACCAAAGAGACTACAAATTTGATAAACAAAAATGTGTATTTTCTTTTGACTTTGTATCCCTAGAAACAGTAATCATGCTATACCATGAGAACTGACAATGTGATTCATGCTGGTTTCATAGAAAGAAAATATTTAGCCTAAATTTTTAGTGAAATTGAGGTTAAAGAAAAAGTTTACATGATATATAATTAAGCATGCAGATCCCTTATTTCTGAAAGAAAGAAGGAAGAGTAATGGAAGACTTAGTTTAAAAAGCTGCAACTTATATTCAAAGTCTGGAGCTATTGGAGTACTTGAATTGAAGTCCTTGACATTCAAGACCTGAAAATTTGGGAAGATGCACAGCCAACAGATTTCTGCATGATATTTTAGTAGGAGTAAAAAAATCACATAATAAATTGCTATTTCTTCTTCCAAAAACAGAAAGAATGTTTCAATGCATGGAAGAAGGCTGTGTCTGTAAATGAACCTAATTGGCTGGTTAGATTTGCTTAAAAATAAAATAAAACTATATTTGAACAGTTAACAGGTAGACTAACTAAAGATCAACTGGTTTGATGGTATAAGTGACAACTGTGTTAATAACAAAATGAACATAACTTTGCAAAGTGAAGTATGTATTTGCAGTTTTGGTGAACCCCACTCTGCAAATGGAAGTGATAACCAGCAGGGCAGAAATTAAGTGAATGTAATTAAAAATTCCTGAGGAGAAAATGCAGATGTAAACAAACCACAGAAATTACATTGTACAAAGCAAAGGGGTGATTCCTACACATCAGAAAATTGTCCAGAAAAAAGAAGCAATGAGGGGATCAAACTCATTTCTCAGTTTCAGTTACCAGAGGTGGTCAGGGTCACATAATGTTGATGACATCCATGTAATGGTACAGAGGTCAACATTCTCTGTAACCTTTTACACACTGAATTTACACCAATTTCCAGCAGCCATTTGTCCAAGACAGGGGGAAGATAGCCTGATAAAGTCTGTGTGCTTGCTATGATGCTGCAACAATTTTTAGAACTTAGATGGCTTTCATATTTTGTGTAGGAGGGAAACAACACAATGCAAATGAGACTGGAAAGTAACAAATCATAAAGCTTGCCAAAACAGGTTATCTTTTCTTATTTTCTTTCATTTTTATTATATTATGTATTTTAAACCATGGGGCTTAACAGACTCTCAGGAAGTGTGAAAATGGAGTGGGAATCTGGGGATCCCTTAAGGAATTGGCCAGAGTACTGTGGGTGCAGGATATGCTGCTGTCAGGGGACTGGGGGTCGGGAACTAAGGACTGGAAATGCAGGGGAGGAGCCACTTTGCTCCATCCACCATCATCATCATAGTGGGATTTCCACTTCAAAACTGGCTATAATAGTGTCTGATTCCACTTTTGTGGATTCTGATGTAGACCACATGGGCAAAGGTGCTGAATCCTAGCCATGCCTGCTTAATTCTTGTTGGATACATCTTCATGCAATTGGGAAAGAGTCAACATGATAAAGCAGATGTGACCACTAGTGCAGTGGTGAGACAATTACAGCAGTATGAGAGAATTGCTGATGCTCTGCACTCTATGGGGTGCAGAGCAACTGCTGCTCCATTTGTGCACTACTGCAGACTAAGCACTAGTATGCTTCTGTATCTTTTTACTATATCTGGTAATTTAAAATTATCTTGGTGTTCTGTAACAAGATTTTAGAACTGACTTAAGGCACTGACTTTAGAGAAGACCCTGAGCCAGTGCCCAGCTGCAGTAGCATACAACCTGTTGCAGTACATCACTAGCTGAAGGTGCAGCTTTGAGCTCCTGGCAGAGAAAGAAGGCCCTGGCTTTATTCAGGACTACTTAATAAAGTCCCAGAAGGTTGGTTCTGCAAATTGTAATTTCACTGCTGTTTAATATTCATTACCGCTTAAAGCGATGACAAGAACTATGTACATATTATAAATATATAGATTAAGATAGAAAATCTTTTATGTCCATTAATTTCCTTCCCCAAGGACATACAACCCAATTCTGCAATGCCTAATGTTCCTGAATACTTGAAACAACATTAACAATTTTCAGAAGGGCTTCAATATTAAACAAGTTTAAAGAAGTTTTAGGTTTCCTGTACTGCCGTAAGTCCTTGTTAAGAATGAAAAAAGCTAATTTAATTTTGTTTTTCTGACTAGTGTTTATTTCCTTATGTAAGAATATGTTGCTCTTTTTTCACACTGTATCCATTCTACTGGTTAGATATGCACAGCAACAATCATATTGTAAATTTTTATTTCAGTAAATACATCCATAGAGTATGGATATACATACACACTATATAATCTACAATATTTACCAGAATATTACAGAAAACAGTGACAGATACATACTAAATCATCAGCTTACACTGTGATAATGGCATTTAATGGAGTTCTGCTTCATCTTTTTGACTGAACATTGATTCTTCACTTGAATTCTTGTTGTTGTTGCCTCTAATCATTGGGTTACATCAGCATTGTCTGACACTTTGTCAGACACCGTGTCTGACACTTTCCAGTAGTCTATGTACAATCCCAATAAATATGTCTGAATAACTCACTCATTGTACTATGTTGCATGCTCCCCTTTCCCTTCTGCTTATTTCTATGGAATAAGATTTTACTAGAAAAATGTTTTAAATAAACAAAAATAAATATCCCAAGGAACTGGATGTAGTGGGCCTGGCTAGAATGGAGTTAATTTTCTTCATAGCAGCTCATGTGGCATGGTGTTCTGGATTTGTGACAAAAACAGTATAGATAATACACTAGTCTTTTGGCTGATGCTTAGCATTGCTTATAGAGCATCAAGGCTTTTTTTGCCCCTCTCTACCCTACAGTGAGTAGGTTGGGCATACACAGGATGTTCGGAGCAGACAGAACTCAGACAACTGACATGAACTGGCCAAAGGGATATCCCATACCATGCAACATCTTTCTCAGAAATAAAACCCCACTGAAAGGATGAGGAAGGAGAGACATTTGTGGATACACTGTCTGTCTTCTTAAGTAATCGTAATGCATGCTGATGATCTGCATCATGAAGAACAGTGTGTATATTGATTTTTTATTGTGTTTCAAAGCTTGTTGCATCTTCACCTTGGCTCAAAATTTTCTGAAATCTGGGGGAATTACCTGCTGAAGAAGCAGTGAATAAAATTTATTTTGCTCTGGTTCTCAGTGCAGCTTGGCTTCATTTATAAAAAATTCTTTATGTAGAAACCTAAGTTTTCTGCTTTTGCTCATCCAGTTATCTCCATCATCTTGCTGAAGGGGGAATGAGCAAGTAGTTGGGTAGGGGTTTAGCTGCCAGATGGGGTCAATTAACCGCATTGGGCAGCATTAATAATATTTGAAGTTTAGCATTTTAAAATTCAGTTTACTTGTCAAAGGCCAAAACTGATAGTCTAATTTGTGCTGAAAATTGGCATATGTGGTTAAGCTGAAGTGCAAGATATTATGCCAGTGAAACTTTATGCAAAAAAACATGTTCCAGTCCAGCTTTTAAGAATGGGGATAACAACTTGTCAAACTATTAAACCTGTCTAGCTTATGCTCTACTAAAATTGTTATAACATTTTCCTGATCAAACCCAAATCCTTGTTAAAATGTTCAGAATAAATAAAAACACAGTCTTATTGAAACTGGAAACTTGTCTTGCTTGAACATGTACTGAAAGATGGCTCAAGAGTGCTACCTTTGAAATCTGAAGCCATTTTCTATGAGATGGAGAATGCCATGTACATCAGCAACACCAGTTTGTGAAATATTCATTTGGAAACATGGGGCAGGAGCTCTAGCTACTGAAAGACAATAGAAATTGTTAAGAAGTAACATCTGTAGTAACTGAAATACATTCAACTAACTATGTAACTTCAGGTATAGCATGAAAATTTGAAGAGAAGCATAACATGACTGGAAAGAGCATGTTTGTATCTAGTCCTCAGCCGATAGATCTTCTTCCCAGGTACTGACCCACTGAGATGATAACATAAACTTTATTGGTTTGCTTGTTTACTGCATGGTATCCATTCTCACATGTTAACTAATGTTAACTAGTACAACTCACGTGCAAACTTGGCAGAGGTAGAAAATTAAATTAAAAACCTGAGCTTACACTCTGAAGATAGGGGCACATTCTTGAAGGCCATCACTGGTCCAATGGGAAAAATTACTCCTTTTATATCAGTAAAGAAAAAACAGGAGTATTGCTTCTTCAGTATTCATGAAAAGTAGTGTATGTATTGATGTTCAGTGATACATTTCAAACCTTGGACCCTGCATCAAAATTTCCAAAGTCTGTGGATATGAGGATAAGGCAGAAACAAACTTCAGAAAACAGATTTAAGTGCATGTTTATGATGGTGGATAATCAGGCTCTGATCCAGAGCTGCACTTGCAGCGCACCAAGGCACAAACCATAAGGTCCCTGTTCAGGTACCATTTGATGTTGGATACATGGTTGACTCACTGCTGGCACATCATGAAGCATCAGCCTCTTTATTGAGCTACAGCACAGTTCATATAGCAGCTTGTTAGCAAGCAATGACTTTCCATCCTAGGACCTACTGAAGTCACAGGTGTTAAAAACATCTTCCAATACAAAGCAAAATTACCAATTTGTTTGAACATAAGAATCTCTCCCTTTAATTTAAAAAGATTTTAATGCTATTTTTATTATTGCTAAAAAAGACAAACATAGAGATAGATAAGATTAAACACATAGCTGGCAAACCCTTCCCCGAACACAGAAGTTGCAATAAGGAAATGAGAAAAAAAATTTTGCAAAAGTTCTAATTAATTTTTTAAGTTGTATTTTACTGAACAAGTAAATGACAATCAAACTAGCCTGCCTTTACCTGAGGCATGGAATTTCAGTTTCCTTCTCTAAATAACCATTTTCCAAGTGACAAAGTAATATTTTTAATTAAAGAATAAATTAGAAGCGTTTGGGACATTAAATACCGATAAGCTCTGCTGAAAGGAAAAACGTTTTGTATGTCTTACCTTGTAAGTCCTCTGAAGAGATAAAAGTATTTCATTACTATACTGTCATGCTTATTCATATAGCTATCCATTAAGTAATGAACAGAAAAGATCTATAAGGACTGTCAGGAAAACTGTCAACACATCAAGTACACTTTGATTTCAGGGTTTTTCAGGTGAGAAAGCTCATTTTCTGTAGATGTAACCCAATGGAGAAAGATTCTTCAAAAACAGAAATGTTTTCTCTTCCTTCTTCTGGAAAGGAAAGCAGGGAGAAAGGTCCTCTAGCATTTTTTACCTACTAGTGGGAAATGTTATATATATAGTATCAAAGACAATAAAAAATCCTTCTGTAACTTACCAGTTTTTCTCCAGAAAAAAACAAAAAAAAAGAAAAAAAGGAGGTGAAAAAGAAAATTGCCCTAAATTCTTGTATCTTCATTGTATTTTCATTAAAGTAACTAAATTATATTTCAAAGACTTCTATATATTTTAATTTTTTAGAACTATGCTCTTGAGATACCATTATTTCCAGCCAGAAACCTACTGTGGCTGTTAACTGGTGTTCTCTCAGTAATCTATTCCCAACATATTCTACCTGTCATAATACATGACTCTAACTCTGTTCCACTGTCCAGGCTGTCAAGTTTTTTCTTTTTCCTAATACAGTTTCAATCCATGGTTTTACAGCAAATTCACACAGCTGTTGCAGCTCTGTTCTTCTATTCAGAATTTTTATTTCTTATATATTCCAAGGTTTTTATTTCAAAATTTATGAAAATTCATATAATGTAGACATTACATAACACTGAGAGTAACTGATATCATATTGAGACACAGAACTTCATTGTTAAGAAAAAAAGAGAACTATTTCTGTTATCCTCACCTGAAAAAATGAGGTCCATTATTTAGAGAAAGTCATAGAATCATAGAATACTTTGGGTTGGAAGGGACCTTAAAGATCATCTAGTTCCAACCCCCCTGCCATAGGCAGGGACACTTCCCATTACATCAGGCTGCTCAGTCCCTTATCCAGCCTGGCCTTAAACACTTGTAGAGAGGGAGATTCCACATCTGGGCAACCTGTCCCAGTGTTTCACTACCCTCACCGTAAAGAATTTCTTTCTTATATCTGGCCTGAATCTACCCTCTTCTAACTTACATCCATTATTACCAGTCCTTCCATAACATATCCTATTAAAAATTTCTACCCCTGCCTTTCTCTAGGCCCCCTTCAGGCATTGATAAGCTACTATCAAGTTCCCCCTGAGCCTTCTCTTCTCCAGGCTGAACAACCCCCAGTTCCTTATGCAGGTGCTCCAGCTCCCTGATCAACTTCATGGCCCTCTGGACTCACTCCAGCAGCTCAATGCCCTTCTTATATTGAGGGCTCCAGAACTGGACACAATACTTCAGGTGGGGTCTCACCAGAGCCAAATAGAGGGGCAAAATCACTTCTCATGACCTGCTGGTCACGCTTGTCTTCAGATGTCATGTAAACTGTAAATAACACCAATACAAGATAGTATGTCTTTATGGCAACAGTAGCACCATGAACAAGACAGGCAGCAACTGAATGATCAACAGAGATTCAAGTTAATGAACAAATTATAGCATGATGTATCCAGCCTACATACATTCAGTAACTGGTGTTTACATAACTATATATAACAAAGGTTTTAATCTTACAGGAGGCATGAGGACATCTGATGAGGCTGTTAATTTCCCTTGTTGCACCAGCTGTTTTAAACGGTCATCAGACTAATACACTGAAATGTGAAATTACAGAATGCAATTTCATTACTTTATTATTGAGGAATTCAGTCTAGATGATCATAATGATAATTCCAAAACAAAGATTTATAAATCTAAGGGGAAAAAAATGGTCTGAGTGTGAAAATAGCATTAATTGATAAATACATGGAACTGAAAAAGGAATTTTAAAAAAATGGGCTCAAATGGAAATCTCTACTAATGCTTCATGTCAAATCAAATCACCATAACTGATCTTGTTATCTTACCATACAGAAAACATCCTTTTTAACATAGGTTCAGTGACTTTTTGGAGATTTTTCTTTTGTATTCTTTCACCTCTAAAACTGCCCACTGCATAACATTAAAAAATGGAAACTACCTAAGAACAGAAACATTTAAGCAAAAATTTGTGTCTTATGGAGGATACCAAAATACAAATACTCTCACTTCAAATATTTCACTGGTAGGAATGAATAATGCATATTCTCCCAAAAACAAGCCTTCTCTGCAGTTTTTGATATCTCATATTCTTGCATTTGTTTAGAAGTAAGCACAGATTAACAGTTGTTATTAACAATTCCTTACTTGGAAGCTGAGAGTTGCCTGAAATATAAAGAAAAACAAATAAAATAGATTGATATTTGTTCCAAGCTGCTCAGAGCTCTGCAATGCTAAAATGAGATCTAATTTTTATGATTTGAAGTATATTTCAATGTAACTATATCCAGAGCCCAAAGCTATGAACCTTGGAGTATTTTCTACATTCTTTTCCAAAACATGCCTTCCTGCCCTGCAGTCACATAATAGCCTTAGTACAAGTTGCTGTTATGGAGCCACCTATGGGACAACAGATTTGGAGCTCTAACTTCTATTTAAAAATTTACATTACTGCTAAGTAATTAATTAATTTTATTCTTTTTTTACATGAAAAGCAAAGAGGCCAAGCAGCAGATGTTGAGAAACTATCAAAAGAAAGAGTGAAATGTGACAGATCTTATTTTAACAAACAGCTGCTGTTTTATGAATTTATTTACACTGAATTTTAATCTGGATGTGATATGGATTCCTTGATCTTGTTTTCCTAAAAATACATTAGTGTGCTGAGTGACCAGTGAAGTTCTGGTTTCCAAATGCTGGGAAAAATCAGACCTCTTTGGCTCAGATCTGCTACTCATAGAAAGATGTAACATATCTGAAAGAAAAAGATGGCAGATTCTGAAATGAAAACATTTGCACAGTGCTTTACTAAAATGCATTTTTAAAGTGCTCTGTGTATATGCTTTTGCTGTGACAAGATTCTCAATAGACTTCTGGTGTTCTGCCTTGTTAACCACGGCTCTTTGCCTTTCCTAGCCCAAAGAAATTTTGCTCCTTAGTATCAACTGTACTCATTCTATAAATTTAAAAGCCTTGACTTTTTTTTACTCTTCACTCCCTGTTCTCCATGGCAACAGGCATGTCCATGAAAAAAAGCGAATACCCTAATATTCAACATATTCCTCTTTCAGTAAGTCTGTTTTTTTCTCATTCTTTAGCATTGAAAATTTTAGAATAGTTGTGGATCTCATCAAAGGAGTTTCCAAAGATTTCTAAAACAGACACAGGATATATCTAATAACTTCAGAACATGAATCGTATGAACGTATGATAGATATGAAATGCAAGGTAAAGAACAGTTTAACTCTATTTTATGTTCTTCTCCTTATTGCTTCATTGAAATGGAAAAATTCACTTGGAAAATGATTCACCAACTTTCTAATAAAAGAAATGGTAAGGATAATCAATTTATGATTAATGAGATTGCTGTTGTACAATCTAACTCAGTTCAACCATTTTACAAAAGACAAGAGTTTTGGCATGGAAATAGAAAAAACCCCAGAAATTAAGAGAAAGCATTGCATTCTTTCTAATTTATGCACCAACTTCATTTTCTACTTTGCTCCTTGTCTTTGATATTAAAAAATATGCTCCTTGGAGAATCAGTGAAAATTTTTTCCATATTTAAAAATCATGCTTTTGGACAGGTTTTTTTGTGGAAAAAAAATGTTGGTTTCATTAAGACCACATTACAGCAGAAGTTATTTAACTAGCTAAAGGAAAGTGAAAAAGAAAATTTCTCGTGTATGAGAGCAATGCAACAGAAACATCAGCACCAAATGTGAGATTATTGTACTTATAGTTAATGTAAGACTGAAAACTAAAGATGAGCTCAGACACACATCCTTTCAGATTGACAACGAACAGTTACTGTCCTCAGAGATTAGCAACTATTGGAGGTCTATCCTTAGACCATAGTCCTTCAGCTGTCTTGAAACAGACCATCTCTCAAATTGTGTAAGGGAAATCCAGAAGAAATGCTTTCAGCAAAGGATAGTTAAGGAAGTATGAGATCTGTCTTCCACTATTGCACTCTGGCAGAGTTAAAGGAGGAGGAATGTAAAATAAATTTGAAAGTACCTGAAATTTTGTTGTCCAGAATTGTTTCCTTAATAGGACAAAATTACAGCAAGAGGGGCAAAATGCTAGTAATATTTTTTACTTCAAAATAAGAACGGGAAATAAGCCCAGCTATGACATTCAGGTAGAAATCAGAAGTACTGAGAATATGGAAGCACAAGTGTACAGTGCTTTTGTGAATATCTTAGTACAAAACTTATATTGAAGCAAAAAAATTATAAATCTTCCATTCTTACTTTCAAGTGATTTTGCACAACCACTTAAGGAATATATACAAATAATGAAGCAATACAGAAATGTAATAATCAGATTAGGAATGGTTTTACAAAATGAATATACTTCCAGAATGTTTACAGAATGTCTTTCCATTCAATCATTTCACTTTTACCTGGACTGTATGGCACGCTGCAATAGGAGTCAGACTGAAAACAAACATATCAAATGTGAAAGGGCTTTTTCTCCTGAGCTGTGGAGGATCAGAAGAGAGATATGAAACTGAAGCAAAAAAAAAAAAAAAAAAATTCATTAGAATATTATTATCCTGTCTGGAGATCGATATAAATAAACAGGTCTCTCTGACCATGTACCATTAATAAAAGGGAAGAAAAAAATTGCAGTCATGATGTCTAACTTCTTTACCAAAGTATGTTTCATAAATCTCCCTTGCCCTGCCTTAGAAACTGACCTGCTGGAATTAAAAAATTCTACCACCATAAAAGCAACGACTTCATGTTTTGGAAAATGTAATTGACTGTGCTTAGCATAATAAAAATTTTATTCTTTGTTATGTATTAATTCATTTTTCTTTCTAAAAATGCAACTTGATCTACATAGCCAAGGATTTATTTGAGTATGAGCAAAAGGCTTTCAATGCAAATGAAAGTGTGATATAATTTTGTGAGGTAAACATTTTTCTTTTGAGAAGTTTATTTGAATTCCTTTGGGAAAACTTTTACACATATAATGAACTAATTTTAAAACAATTTCATTTTAAGATGGGTAGTTTGGAATACTATGGATCTATTGATCTATGGATAATCTACTCCTCTTTCCATTATGCAGTGAAATAAGTAGTACACTTATATTATTATTAAGCTATTCTTTTTTAAAGAGCACCTTGCATCGTTCCCACTTTTTATTCATACTGAAGATTAATTTACTTGATTGTAAATATACTAAATAGCATAAATTCTAGAATAGTTGTGTTGGAACTGATGCATTGTGAAATATTCCTTTAGGTACAAGAATTATTCTTTTAAACAAATTACAGCAATGGAAAGGTTTATGGGCCAGATAATTCCTATTAAGCGTGAGGAATGGCTTGAGATGAGTTTGATATAGTGATTTAATCCCATGTATTCAATTTTATTTTGATTTTTGTATTTTATGATGTTTTACTATAAAGAAGAACAGAAAATTAAACAAACAAAAAGGGTTTCTACTATCAGTATTGAATAGGAATTGACATAATCTCACAGTTACTTTGCTACTAGGTCTTGCTGCTATCATAATTGATATATTCTATTAATTTTTTGTGAAAAATTGAAGAATATTTTCTAGTAAACTCTTTATGGTGGAAATTTTAAATGGTAAAACAGATGGACTTTAACAGAGTTTTTAAAATTCTGAAGTTTCTCAGGTGAATTCTTTGAGAATTATGATCAGTTTTTTTAAGATTTGTGTTTTGGGTTTTGATCATCTTCATTTATTCTCTTCCTGGCAGTGATTTAAAGGCATGCAAGCGTTAATAAGAAGTTGATACTTGCTTCTGTCACTTGCTTATTAGGATCCACTTCAAAGTATTTTTCTTAGCTGAATATGCTTTGATGCCTTTCAGAATAGGGCTACATCCACTACTTATCATCTATAAAAATAATTTAAGCAGGAATTTATCACTTTTCACCCAGGAAAGTATAATCAAACAATTGACTGTATTGGTACTTCAGAAAAACCTTGGCAAAAGTGCTTGATAACTGAAAAACTGCAGAGAAAGAGATGAAATAAGAACTCAATCCTTCTGAGAATTCAGATGTAATAATGTACCTTAATTTTTAACATTAACACAGGCCCTAAAGCCTACACTTAAAATTTGAAGAGGTATTGTTAATATCCATGAAATGTGGAAATACCCACATACCTATGATTCCTCTGTATAGTGATGTACTTTATTCATTTGACAGTGATGTCAAAACTCTTTCAATAGGAATAAACAATGCAAAAGTTCCCTATCTGATTGCTCTCAGTATCTCTTGGGATTTACTTGACTTTCTTCAACTTCAGCAATGGTACTTGAAACAGATGTTAGTTCTTCCTGAGATTTACACACATTGCTAGACAGCCTCGGGTCCCTACCATCTGACATGCTTATTTCAGTCTGAATATATTTTAGAATCCTACTTGTAGGGCACCAGTTTTACTCAGCTTGAAAATAAATTGTAAACTTTGCCTTAGAATTATTTATTTAAATATTTTCAACTTTACAAAGTAAATCACTAGAGCAGCTTCACAGAGTTAACTTTTTGATCACTGTTATACATCAGGATGCATTCATCATTTCTTGAAAATGAAGCTTTGTGTATTCACACCAAGATTAGTAAATTCCAGTAAACAGAGGACAAAGCTGAAGCATGCTGTTGCCAATAATTTAGCACTCTGATGATTAAAAGAATGTAAAACTGTTAATTATGAAGTGTAAGTTGCCATGAAAAACAGCTTCAAATGACAAATTCTGCTGCAGGTCAGGAAAGAAATAAATATCTAAGTCAGTGCCATGCACAGCCCAGGAGAAGCTATGAATAAAAAAAAAAGGTTGAAAAAGTTATGATTTCAATAGTGTGTTTTCTTCTGTCAAAGCAGAGTTCTTTAAAAATATAAAAAGTCAGTCAAAGAGTGTAAAAAATAAGAGATAATATTAACAGTGGGGAGACAAAACAAGATATAACACTTGACTTAGAATTCAATCTGTTCCCCAGATTTGCCAGTGGTGTCCAATTGTGTTTTGCTCAGGTTCTAGAATGAGTTAGTTATTCTGAGTATAATTCTGTATGAACGTATCTTGGACTCATTTTTATCAAAAGCAAATCATAAAAATATGAGCAAAGAAAATCCATAGAGTCTAAGTATAAAAAAAAAGTAGATGCTTGAGAAATTTTACACTGTTGATAAGGAAGTGAACATTTTTTACCCTTCATACAGAGATGAATATATATATTGCAAAGATAATCTTTAATGAGATTTTGTGAAAATTTTCTTAAAATCTTTTCCAGAGACATTGCATCATTTAAAACGCAAGGAAACTTCAGAACAATTGTCTTAATATTCCCAAAGCAGCCAATCATATTGAAAATTCACAGAGTTAAATAAATATTAATGATCAGCTTTCAAGAAAACAGGGTGGCTCAATTACAAATCTAATTCTCAAAAAATTCTGGAACATCTTTAGACTTACTTTCAAAATATATCTTCTTGATTATTTCACTTGATTTTTTCTTTCCTGTCTTCCTACATGGATGTACAGCTGTAAGATCATCTTCATTTGTGTTTATAAGAGCAGCAAGAATATTCTGAATTTTTGTAACAGCATTTAAAAATGCATATGCCTGAGCACTTAGAATTTACACAGGTAGTTCCTTCTCTTGCATCCCTACACTGAGATAGGATTGTTTACAAGCAATTGCAAAATCAGATCTTCATTTTGTGTTGTAGAATTTGTTGATTTACTTCAATATTTATGGTCTATGTTAGTACTTTGAGGTAATGATACCAATCTCTTAACTGAGCAAAGTCTTCTCAATAGAGCTGTTCAATGTCCCATGTGGTCTTCTATATCCTTCATATGCAACATTGAATCAATATTTTGTCAGGATATCTGAGCAAATGATACAGTTTTCACATGCCTATAGTGAAGCACAGTATTTTCTCTACACACTCCTGTAAGAAAGAAATCAGTGAATTTACAGAACTCTTGAAAAGAAATTGAGAACAGGAATGAAAGCAAAACTGCTAATATGAGAGGTGAGGGAAAGGTAGTTAGAAAAAAAGGAAGAGTAAAGCAAGCACAGTCACTATAAAGGTATTCAATCAGCTTATCTGCTCTAACATCCTTTGACTTCCGCTTCATGAACTGTTACTTTCAACACACGTCTCCTTTTATCTCATAATACTCAATCACTCATTCAAAATCAAGAATCATTATGCTTAAATGCTCCGCAAAGGCACCTTGAGGCTTTTGCTGCTGCTGCTTAGGATATTTCTGTGGGGCTTGTTTGTTTGTTTTAAAGGATACACTATAAAAATAAAGAAACCCATGTTATGTTAAAGTGCAAAGATACCATGATAGCTATAGGAAATGTTTTCAATAGCAGATCATAAGAGAACTTTCAATAAAAACTGAAAAAAACTGTTAAAAGTGCAAAAATATAGTGAAGCAGAGGACTATCTGTACAGATAATCTTGTATTCAGCTTTAGCACCACTGAAAAGTAAATCAGGTGCTGTATGCAATCTGCTGCCTAGGAGACAAATCCCAACATACTTGTTTTTGAGAGCATAGAACCAATTTATGTGATCTTTGGCTTTATACTGTGCTAATGGAAACTAAAACTAGTCTACTAAGTACTAATTTCTAACTGTTAAATTCATAATCATGGACAGTGATGAGATAACTGATCAGAGAGAGTCCTTTGCTGATGTTTGAACTGTCATACAATGTATATCCATAGCGGATAAGTGAGACATGGGTTCTACAAGAAACCCAGTTTGGACTGGGACTAGAGACTAGCTGTGATTTCCTACAACACCAGATGTCCTGTTGGCTTGCTTTTAAGCCTGCTGCTGGCTGTGAAATAATTCCTTGTAGAAGCGTTGTTCTCATTCCTCAAGATAACATTTTTAGTCTGACCCATAGTCCAAATGATCATCTTCTGCCATGATGTATGAATGCACAGAATTCTTTTTCACATAAGTAAATGTTTTCCTGATTCTGTCAGGGATAGGGTTAATTCAGGCAGAGACACAGGTATCCCCTTTCCATTTCAGCTGTGCCCAGCCTGTAGTTGTGAGCTGGCCAGAAAAGCATGACAGGAAGCAGGTGGAGGGGAGGTATACTCCCCTACTCATGTTGTTGTTTTCCTGTTGTCTTTGCTGTTCTGTTGAATTGCTTTTCTCGCAGTCCACGAGTGTTGTGGTTTTGGCTTTGATTTTTGATTTTTTTTTCTCATGACTCTGCACCTCTCCCCTCCCTGCCAACCAGGCAGCTTGAGCAAGAGATGTGGGGCTCTTTCTTCCTCTTTATGTCAAACCAAAACAATGTCTCTGGCCATTCTTTTCTCCCATCATCATAATTACTAACATCACAAACACATGGATGCAACAAGAAATAGGCCAACATTTGTTTTTAAAGTTTTGGAGTCACTAGACCATTTTGAATAAAACACTGAAAGTGGCATATGCCTCTGTTCTTTGGTACTTCAAGTAATTCTAACTTAAAAAGTAGATAACCTGAATAGTCTCAGCTCTTCCTGTTTGCAACAAGATGCCCTCTTTACTGGACACTACAGAAAAATGATGAAAGCACAACTTTTCATGCTGGAGAATTCAGATGTTGTCATATAGCTCCAGAGTTCACCTAAAGACAAATGTTTGTCTTACTCTAATGTCATTCATTATTTTTTTAGCCTGAGGGAGAGAAACATCCTTTCTTGTACCAGAAAATTGAGAAGTATATAGAAAATAAGTAAATATATTTGCTGTAAGCATTTTTGTGGTGAAGGATGAATGAAATTAATGAAAAATAAGTAGAATATCTATAATGCTAAAAAAGCAATGAAAAAAATAATTTTTATCTTTACAATGAAAGACTGCAATAAAAGATTCAGATGAGAGTGAAGGGTTCAAGTCCCTGTCCAGATAAAAGGCCCACCTGAGTTGAACTGATGGTTGGACTTGATAATCTGAAAGGTCCCTTCCAGTAAGGTGATTGTTTCTTTGTTTGTTTACTTGTTGCTTTGTTCTGTTTGCTTAGTTTGTGTTTGTTTTTAATTCAAGTTAAAATTCTTAAGTCTCTGAAGAACATTAAATAGCAGAATTTATTAATTGCAATGAAACCTGCTTGTGAGGAAAATGCTTAGTTACGGATTCTTCATCCTGGAACTCAGCCAAAATGTGTCCATTTTTCCAGTCCTGCCAATCTTGCAAATTGTTTTTCCCTGAAGTCCAGTGACAAAATGCATAAGATGACTGGTTAATTCCCAAAGGTGTATGAGAGCTGAATGACTTGCTGTTTCATTATAAAGTAAAAGCTCATGTTCTAGGGTGAAATATTTCCTTATTACATACTCTAATTTTGAAAAATCCCTTTAAAAGAGTTACCTATGTTTACATTTTCTTGAAAACTAGCTGACAGTGAAAAAATTCCAAGCAAAATATGCATCTCATGAAGGTGTAAGAAAAAAAATTACACCAACAGTAATTTGTTAAAAAATGTTCATAAATTGTTTTTAAAAGTCCTACTTCTGTTTCTTTTACCTACTAAATGAACACAGTTAAGCTACATTTAAATATTTAATAAATATAAAAGTGATCACACGGTGAGTAAAGCAGGTTTATTCCAGAAGGCTTTTGATCACAAATTTATTCAGCAAAAAAATTGAAGTGCCTGTGCATATCCTGGTGAAGTCTCTGTCACAAGTACTGATATTCAAATTATCCAAACTAAATATATTATCAATGACAATAACACAACAATAATATTAATATGTCAATTTCTCCCCTTTTCCCCTCCCCATTCTGCTTTCTTGTGCTTTTCTTTTCCTTGATAAAACTTTTTAGAGCTGCAGTGATATTTTCTTTATTTGGGAAATGTGCTGACACTTTCTGTCCTGAATTTGCCATTATACAGCTTCTATGAGTTTATTAAGTCCCCAGGCTGAACTGCAGTTTTCTCATTCCTTCTAACTTCTAAAATCTTTGCTTTCCATATGGTGTGCAGTCCTGATATTAATGGAGTCAGGTAAATTGCAGCTCCCATTGCAGTGACAGCTGGGATTTGAATAGTCATTCAGGTCTAAATTAATACAAAGGAATAGCATCAGCAATTGTCATCATTTGATTACATTTCATATCCTTCTTTTATATTAGCACTCTTTCTCCCTCCAAAAACCTCCAAATCATTCTACTTCACAGAAATCTAAAAGAATCTGCCATACAGATGGTCTCTGGCTGATAGACTGACAGTCTAATCATAGTCCATATTGACATAAACTGACTTAATACGAGACATCTTAATCTACCACAGCATGTAGCAGCATGAAGCGTGAGCACAAGGATTATTTAATAGACTAGTTTGGGTCTGGGAGCAGTCTGACTGGTTCATACAGGCTACTCAACTCTATTTTATTGCCCTATATATAGAGTTGTCCTGGTTTGAGGTAAAATAGGGTAAATTTTCTAGTTTGTAACTTTACTTTTCAGCTAGGCCTCTTCTGTCTGACTAAACTCTGAAATTAAGTGCACACTGTTCAGACACTGTTCACTCCCAGACTGATAAGACCAGGGAATGGTATGCAAGAAGCTCTTATTTTCATTATTCACTATGGTGATCAAGGTCAGAATGTTTGTCAGCCACCCCAGAAAGACATAGAGAAGTCCCACCAGCAAGGAGGAGCGAACAGGGCAGGTGACCCAAAATTGACCAACAGGAGTATTCCATCCCATCTGCCCCATGCTCAGTATATATAAAAGCTGAGGGACCGAAGGATCAGCCCCTTCGCTCCTCGGCCTGCTCTCTTTGGCCCAAGGGAAGGACTCTGCCTTTGATCCTGATCTGAGCACTCCTAAATCCAGATCCGGCATCCAGCTCCTGACTGAACTTGGCCCCAGCCAGGGACTCTTCCTGCATCTGCTGGGAACGTGATCATCATCCCGGGAGCTTGATACGGTTTTGTAAATATTGTATACCTTTTTATCTTTTCCTTTTAATTTTATCTATTATTTCATTATCTATTAAAGTAGTTTGGAATTCTTCTAAACTCACAAATCTCCTCATTCCTTCCTCTCCTCTCTTCAGAGAGAGGAGGGGGGGCCATCTGTCACTGGGGGGTCAAAACCAGGACAAGAGTCTATTGCAAAACTCACTGCTCCTGGAAGCAATATGCCTCCTGGCTTAATTTCTCATTGTATGATCATAACCAGCATCAAATGGAACAATCACAAATTTTTCATTCAGAATTTTTTGTCAAGATAGGCTTATTCATTGGAACTTTTTGCAGAAACATTCTATTGTCAGTGAAGCTGTAATTAATATACAATCATTCTGTAGACAAATTCTTATAAATATGAAAAGACCTTTCCAAAATAACTAATTAATCACTTTCTGCTCCTGGTTAATTAAGCTGCTGATCTTGAGGAAAAAAAAATTAAATTATCAGGGATTTAAACCTGTGGTCTTATCACTAGTTCTTTATGGGTTTATACAGGGATTTATTTCTTTCTTTCATTTCACTCAAGAGGGTAATATTACACTGTCTTTCTTTTCTGTTTAATCTTGAAATGTCATGGATTTAGAAAAATCCTTTTCATTCAGTTATTATCAGAATATCCTTTAGTTTATTTTGAGAAGGATAACATCTCTTATTTGTCTGGTCATAGTCTGGGGATTTTTGCAGTAGTGTATATTTATATAATACCATGCATGTTTAACTTAAAAGACATTAACAACATTTTCTATACAAAAAATCCATTTAAAAATAATACATTTGTACATTATTAATTTGGATTTGTAAAAATAAGATCAAATGTTTAAACACATTTGGGAAGATAAAAACTTCCAGATATTACTTCTGTTTCTCAAATTGCAGCATAAATTCATTAATAATTAGAATCATAGAATTATCTGAGTAGGAAGGGCCTGTTCAAGTCCAGCCATCAGCTGAAGATTGACAAAACCATCATTAAACCATGTCCCTAAGCACTATGTCTATCCATCTTATAAACAGCTCCGGGAATGGCCATTCCACCACTTCCCTGAGCAGCCTGTTGCAAAGCTTAATAACTCTTTCTATGAAGATAATTTTCTTAACATCCAATTTAAGCCTCCCTTCCTGCAACTTCAGACCATTCCCTCCTGTTCTGTTGCTTGTCACCTGTTAGAAAATACCAACCCACACCTCCCTACAACCTCCTTTCAGGTACGTGTAGCAAGCATGAAAGTCTCTAAGGCAATAATCCTCAGCCTCCTTTTCTCTAGAATATCTAGCATCTCCTCATAAGACCTATTATTGTCCACATGCCTCACTAGCTTCATTGCCCTTCTCTGTACCCACTCCAGCACCACAATGTTTTTTTTGTGGTGAGGGGCCCCAAACTGGAAACACCCAAACTGGTGAGGTAGGGCCTCATCAGTGCAAAGTAGAGGGAAATGATCACTTCCAGAGTACTACGCATCACATTGTTCCTGATTCATATTCATATGGGTGTCAACCAACATGTCCTTTTCCTCTGGGCAGGTCTCCAAACACTCTTGCCCAAGCCTGTAATGCTGCATGGGATTGTTGTGACCCAAATGCAGGGCTCATTTTTTCATGTTGACTGTCATACCATTGACACTGACACATTGACCCAGTATGTCCAGAGCCCTCTGGAAACCTTTCTAACCTCAAGTAGATCAACACTCGTGCCTGACTTGGTATCATCTGCAAACTCACTGAGGGTGCACAAATTCCATTTACCAGATCATTGATAATGATATTAAAGAAATCTGTCTCAAATGCTGAGCTGTGGGCAACAGCTCCTGTGGTCAGATGCCAACTGAATTTAACATTCAACACTTTTTGGGCCTGGCCATCCAGAAAATATTTTTTTCCCACTGAAGTTGGATCCATCTAAGCTGTGAGCAGCCAGTTCCTCCAGGAGAAATCTTGGGGAAACGGGGTCAAAGGTTCTGCTAAAATCCACATAAATAGCATCCACAACTTTTCCCTTATCCACCGAGTCACCTTGTCATACAAGGAGTTAGTCAAGCTGCATCCACCTTCCAAGAAATCATGCTGACTGGGCCTGAGCAGGCTGACACCTGGCTGTCCTTCACATGCCACATAACAGTAACGAGGATAATCTGTTCCATAGTCTTCCCAGGCACAGAGTCCAGACTGACAGGCCTGTAGTTCTCGAGATCCTCCTTTCAGCCCTTCTTGATGATGAGTGTCATATTTGCTATCTTTTGGTCTATTGGGGTCTCCCTAATTTGTCAGGACTGCTAGTAAATGATGGAGAGTGGCTTAGAGAGCACAGTACGTTTGAGTGGTTCCCACAGACCTGTGTATGTCTACCTGTTGTAGCAGACTTCTCACTGTTTCTCCTTGGAATAGGGAGACTTTATTCTGATCCCTACCCCTATCTATGAGTTCAGGGGCCTAGTTACTCAGGAAACAACAGATTCTCATCATGATATCTGCTTTATTTAGACATTAACCAGATTTTTCTTTTTGAACCATTGGCTGCAGCAAAAATTAGGACAGAAAGTCCTAATTGTTTTAGATTTTCCACTCTGAAACATCCAAACAACTTAGTGTGACCAACATATGATCCGGAATAATGTGTAAAAATCCCAGTCGTAAGTAGATTCTTATGTGAGTAGCACTACACAAATACAGAAAATCCTAAAATGAGAATCTTACAGTCCAAATGATCATTCCACATCTTTAAAGAAAAAAAATCTTACTCCAAAAGTCTTGTGCCATGTGAATGGACCTCATTTTCCAGTATATCCAAATACCAGAAACTCTTTATTCAGAGACATTATTAGCCCTCTTGGTCTTTGCTCGTTTGACTTGAGTGGGAATTATTCTCTGTGCACTGGGGAAGAACTGACAAGAAAAATAAATTCAATTCCTATCCAGATACAACTTTTAAAGTTTTCTTTTTTATTCTATTAAAATTTTATATTCAGAGTAATAGACCCAGACCAAACAATATCTTTCTTTAAACATGCAAGAGGAAGACTTGTTGGGAGAATGGAGAGGAAATATTTTCTCCTTCATATATTTATACAGCCAATATAGTGAAGATTAGTTTCTGGTGTTTAGATAGAGGGGTTTGGCTTTCCCAAACCAGCAGACAAAAATCTCCAGACAATAAAACCAAACACATGGTGGTTGTTGATTTTAGCTTTATATTCAACTACATGTGCTTCATTAAAGAAATTCCATTTTCTCATACAGCTGGCTATATAACAAGTTTTTTCAAGTCAAGATTTATCTGAACTACAGTGATTTTTTACTCCAGGTCATTCTTCTGTTCCACTCCATTTTGCTTCTTCTTAATTCTTCTTACCAGTAATAAAAATATAGCTGTAATCATTGGCATATATGCAATCATGATAATTTCATACTTCTTTTTAGCCACATTTTAAATTTCAGCTTGTCTCCCCTTAAACCACAGTGACTATGAGCAGGACATTTAGAACTAGGAAGTATAATAGTGCTTCCTTTGATAAAAGTCAAGTGCCCTCTACTCAGCACTGGTGAGACCCCACCTGGAGTATTGCGTCCAGTTCTGGAGCCTTCAACACAGGAAGGACATTGAACTATTGGAGAGGGTCCAGAGAAGGGCCACGAAGATGATCAAAGGGTTGGACCAACTGCCCTATGAGGACAGGCTGAAGGAGTTGGGGTTGTTCAGCCTGGAGAAGAGAAGGCTCAGAGGGGACCTCATAGTAACTTATCAGTACCTGAGGGGTTCCTACAGAAAGGCAGGGGAAGGAATTTTTAACATAATATCGGATGGGAGGACTAGAAACAATGGATGCAAATTGGAAGGGGGTAGATTTAGACTTGACGTAAGAAAGAAATTCTTTACAGTGAGNTCTAGTGGGAGGTGTCCCTGCCTATGGCAGGGGAGTTGGAACTTCATGATCTTTGAGGTCCCTTCCAACCCAAACTATTCCATGATTCGATGATTCTATGATTAGCCTTTAGGTCTAGAGCTTTTAAGTAAGTGCTTAACATCACAATACCTATTAATCAGTGTTGCAGATAAGAGCGTGGCAGTCTGATCTTTGGATCAGCACGGTGAGCCATTCCCCAGGCCACTCGGTCCATCAGCACGCAGACACCAATGTGGTGGATGGCAAAATGGCATTTATTCCCTCGTGACATGGCGTTATATAGCCCAGGTCCGCAACGTCACTTCCATCCGCTTACATCATAGACTTAGCGCTATTGGCTAACAAATAAAAACAATGGGGGAGAGGGGAGTGGGGGAACCTGTCTTTCCGTACATCGCGACATCTTCTGGCCGCCAGACCTTACCTAGAAACTCATTATTATGCAACAATCAGACACAAGAGTTGGCAGCTTTGGAACATGTAGCCGTAAATGTTTGCTAGAAGACTTTCAGAAAACATTCTGAAAAGGTTTAATAGTAGCAGATCTAGGTCTCCTCTCTGAACTATACAGGGTCTTGTGTAAATACCATGAAAATATATTAGTGTAACTCAACCCATATTAAAAATGTGGGAGAAAATAAGTGAAAAAACATTAACATGATATTTTTAGTATAGCAGTAAAACATTTTGGACGTACACCATAAGCTGTCCAGTAATGCTTACTGTATCCAATTGTGAGTTAAAAGTTTTGTAACAGACATAAAATAGAAGCACCATTATGTATGTAGTACTTTATGTTTGCAACTCTTAAGCACAAGCTCTGTAGTAGCTCCATGAATCAGGTGAATAGTATCAATGGAAAAAAGCCCACTGACAGGCGCAGAAATGAGAATAAAGGGGAGTGCTAATAACATAGCTGTAAACTGCTTCAGAAAGAAATCTCCTGTTCTGAAAGCTGGCTTATTTGACACATCTCAATAAATTCTGTGCCTTTATGTAAGTGTTTGTGTTTGCAATTTCAATCACATCAATGCTACCTGTTTGCACAGAAAAAGTCAACATAATTCATGTCAATAAAAGTTTTACTGAGATGAATAGTGAATCTCTCTCTCTCATCTCTCCTTACAAGGTTAATAATGAGAGCTAATGAGAAAATAATGGAAGTCACATGATCATGTATCATTCATACATCAGTTCTTGATTTAACAATCTTAGAACAGCATAAAACAATTGAAATGAAATTGCTGAACTACATAACCAGCCTTTCAACTGGTTTACCTCCATGCTTCATGAATTATTTTTTCTCCAGAACAAATAGTTATATACAATAATTATCTAGATTTTTAATCTCTATTAAGTCTTATATAAATCATAAGCTTGCCTTTTAAACTGACTATTTAGTGAAGCATAATTAAGATATAATGAGGTTTGAATGTATAAACTGAAAATTTGAAGTAACACATTTAATAACAAACAGTATTTCTCAAAAGGAAGATAAATATTGCTCTGGATAGATTTGGAAGACAACTGTTTTCAGTATCAAGTGAAATATCTTTAATGGCGTGTAAGATATAAACCAAATAAACCAATCCAAAATGCAATGAAAAATAAAATAGAAAAATATCTTCAAATTTTGTTTTTCAATGGCAACATACAGAAATTCAAGACCATTACTGAAATTCGGAATCCCCATTGGCTGCTGCTTACAAAACTTTGCAATTATACTGGAAGAGGATTTCCCCCCTCTAGTTTCCCCTACAACTGTAAAGCATGTTTTCTAATTAGAATTAACTATCTAGCCTAACAGCTAATGCATAATAAATAAGACCAAAAATAAGGTTTTGTTCTCATAAAAGGAGATCCAGTGATGACAAGATCAGTTATAGAACAGAAGGATTAGCTGTTTCTTGTATCTCTTGTTAGCTACATTATCCCACTCTATCATCTGGAGAATATTTAGAGAAACTTGGATATTAGACAGGGCAGATGTGAAAGGCATAATGTGGAGAGAATTCTGCTTTAAATGGCATCTTACCAACAGAAGAAGATGAAAGGCATGAACACAGCCTACATAAGTATTAAAAAATTCTGGTTCATTCACCAGTAGATCTGTGCAAGTGGTTACAGTAACAATATTGGATTCACAGAGTGTTGGCCACCTCCTGTGCAGCAGCCTTAAGTGGGGAATACAATCTCTTTTGGAATACTCCCCTTGCACTAAAAGAAACATTATTCTGGTCTAAATGCACATTTACATTTACAGAATAAGAGTACTCAGTTATAGCTAAATAAATTAACTTAACCATATGTGCACATCATTTTGTTCTACTGAAATCGTACAATTTTCCCAGGCTTTAAGAAGTAGAATAATCTCATGGAAGAGTAAATTATGTCATTTGGAGAAAAGTATTCTACTTTTATGGATTTTATTTAAAAAACCCCTAAATTTAAAAACTTAATTATAAGGTAAATTCTGCAGAAGTTTTCTTCTCTGAAGAAATGTTTACAGACAGAATATTACTATGTATCCGTGTAGTTTTACCAAGCTATTAACTGACAACTTAATTCAAGATCTCAGTAGTGTATCCTCACAAATACCTGCTACTAATCCTGCTTACCTTTAATATTAATTCTTCTTGGAAATAAATACACAGATAAACCACATCTTTAGATAGCTATTTCAAAATTGATTTCAAGAAATTACAATGAAGAGCGCATAGTGTCCCTCCACCCACTTGATATCTAACCAGGCATATGAATATATAAAATTCTATGTGATAATTTGGCATTAGTTTTTTGACTGTGCTAGGTAATACAACAGAGCTATCTTACAAATAATTTACATCTTAATGGCAACACAAAGAAAACATAAAGAAGGTAGTGAACAAAACCCATGAGTGAAGTTTAAAATAATAGAATCAGATTACCTTACGTATGTGATTTCTGGGGACAGTCTGAATCTTGTACACAAAAATGTCATGTTTTTGTGGACAACAGTTACGATGTGTTTTAGAAACATATCCATACAATTTAGAAAATTGTGATAGAGGGTGAGATGTAACTCCATTTCAAATAAATTTGAGTTGTGCACTATTGCCAGTATATCTCTGGTGAATGAGGACAAGAAGGAGTCAAATGAGTTTCCTATGATTATATGGTAAGATGATAATTGATATGGGAAACAAAGGCTTACTTTTCAGTTCTATGTATCCTGCATTTCTACTGTTCCATTTCCATATCAATCCACTGTGATGCAGAAGAAAGGATATAATGTCATAGAATCATAGAATCATAGAATGGTTTGAGTTGGAAGGGACCTTCAAGATCATCTAGTTCCAATAAAAGAGAGCAACAAGGTTTTTAAAAATTAGGAGAAACGTTTTTTCACAGAAGCATGTCTTGTATTAGACAATGGCTAAAGTAAAAATTTAATGTGGAAAACCATCAGAATGGGCAAAACTACTCAGCTATATCTCAGGTGGCTGCATGAGTCAATGCACAGCAAGATCCAAAACAGATTCTTTTTTCCAATTTAAACTTTTTTGCCTTAAAAAAAATACTTACCTTCACGAAGTCCCAATATTCCTAAGGCAATCTGGGAGCTAGGGAGCTCTCAGTCAATCTCTCTCCTCTCAAGCTGGAACAGATTGCCCAGAGAGATGGTGGAGACCCCATCCCTGGAGGCATCCAAGGCCAGACTTGATGAGGCTCTGAGCAACCTGTTCTAGTGGTACATGTCCCTGCTCACTGCAGGGAGGTTGAACTAGATAACCTTTGAAGTTCCCTTCCAATTTTATTATTGTGGTCCTGTGATTCTCTCACACTAGCTGCAGCTCTGTGCCAGGAAACCACCTGTCAGATCAAAGACATGGCTTGCAGTGAACCCCTTCCTGAGCATTCATGATTTCCTTTCTCACTGTACCACATTCCGTGTCTGTTGCTAGCTAGTTCAGCTCTGGCTCAAATGGCAGAACTTGACTGTTCAGACGTAGCATACAACCCCTTTAACTATGTTCAAGTAAGGTACTCATCTGTTCAGTGACAGAACACCTAGAATAAGCATTTCCATCCCTCTTTCACTTTGACATCTCTTATCTGAGCATGATAACAATGTAACAATGGGTTCATCTCTTATAAGGGTCATAAAAAAAAAAACACCAAAAAAATGCTATGTGTGTCATGTAGCACACACATGTAGACAGTAAAAGTACTGTCTACAATCCATGCATTCAAAACAGCCAGAAACATTCCCCTGGGCTATTCCTATCTTAGTAGAAGGCAGACACTGATAAATAATCCATATTAAGATGATATTTACCACTGAATAAAACAGCTCAAATAATCACACTTTTTATGATTTTCATGAAAACAGTAAATTCTACAGGAAGTGCAATTTTAAGTATTTTTTATAAACATATGCTGAAGATAGAGATGAAGCAAATAATGGCTTAAAGTTTTGTTATCCAACTTCAATTTGTATTGCTGCAACTGTTACCTTTGCATGTAATCTTTCAAAATATAAAAGAAAAAGTGCATTTCTGGAAGTGCATTGCAGATAGAAACCATTTTAGTGAGATTGCCTTCTGCAACTCATTGTGGCTGACATCAGAAAGAACTTAATACACTTATAGTGTTTTTATATATAGTTATCTCCATAAGCTGTAGCATTCTATCCCTTTTCTATTCTTTTTATATCTTCCTCTAATTTAGATTCACCCAGTCTATCAACTTGCATACCTGTCTAGACTGCTTTACCCACTCACATTCAAAGCTAATACTTGAAGGAGGCAGAATGTCAGAAGCAAACAAGACGGGAATGCTTTCTTTCCCTGTGTAATTGCACAGTAGAATTCTGGCCAAGTTGAAGGCAAATAATAGAGGAGATACCATCTTGCAGTGTCAGCCCACTAATAAATTGGAACAATGAAATATTCTATTAAATCTATTTTCTGGAAGTATGCAGACTTTCAAAGGCCTTGTACAAGGATGTTTCGTAAGCACAGTAGTACAATTTTGCAAACTCCATTACCCTCAAAATTCTTAAAGAAGAGTAATTTGTCTTCCATTTTATAGGACATACATTATATAGTTATTTACTTATTTTAATGGAAGCACAGACTAGGCATCTTATCTACTGGTCCTTCATGAATAAATGAATCATTAAATGTAAGCATGCAGTTCATACGATGTCAATGTTAGAATGAGCCCATACACCAGAATCTTATCCTGTTCTTGGTTGAGCTACATGTCCTGATTTTTATAGTGATCAAGCAATTACTTTTATAAGGATTCCATGAAAACATGCATGCATGCACTGTTGCTAGAAATAAATACACAATGCACAGCAGTGATAGAAAGAGCAGTCATGACTGCCTCCATGAATAGCAGCCATATGTTTAAAATTCATTAACAGGCCAAGTACTAAGTTCAAATAGGATTAGTAAGATTAAATGTGATTTTAGCTGGTAGTCAACAATACACAGTTTTGTTAGTTTAGTTGCCCAAAGAGATGACACAAGATGCATGATGGGCAGATTACTTTTATTTAAGATATCAATGGATTACCTGATCCTACTCTGCTGGAAAGGAACAATTCCAGCAATTCCAGATTTGCCTATGTTGATAGAGCCCTTTGTTGATAGAGCCAGGCAGATTTATGATAGCTACTGTTTATGTTGACTAACATGTGCTTCATTCATCCTTGGCTACACCTAGGATAGATTTAGTTTGTGCACTACATTCATATTTTGTTTATTCTACTATCACCATAACTTCCTTTGGGTGGATACTAGAGTTAGTTACTCACATCTGATTCTAATATAGCTAAGCTATTCTTTACAAAGCTGTATTCCATGTAATGCTTCTGCTTATCTGTGCTAATGGAGGAATAACCATACCATTTTCCATTCCTGAAAATATCCTATCTTGAGTGAGAAACTTGGATGTTCACTAGTGCTTAGGACTCAGGTTTAAAATAGAGTAGCAAAAGTCTCTTGGTTTATAAGTGTGTCAGAGTAAGGGTAGTGAATTGTATGCAACCAGCTAGACAGTGCCTACTTATTCCAAGACTATTTACAGAAATCTTCTAATATCCATCTGCAGTAGCTTATCCTTTGTGACTGGTACCTTTTATAAAGCTCAAGTATAATCAACATTCAGCAATATGATGACAGATTCACTATGTACTACCATTAGCCCTCTGGCTCAGTTCTGTTTTGCAAAAATAGTTCTGACTAAGTGCATTCAGGAGCATTTCTGAACTGGTGTTAATTATGTTTGTCATAATTAACTCACCTGAGGTATGCGTCCAAATTTGGAAATAAATGAGAAATAGAAAGAGATGGCTGACAGCAATGAAGATGAGAAGGACATTGAGCTTTTGGAGCAGGTCCAGAGGAAGGCCACGAAGATGATCAAAGGGCTGGAGCAACTGCCTTATGAAGACAGGCTGAAGGCTGTTCAGCTTGGTGAAGAGAAGGCTCGGGGGCGCTTGATAGTAGCTTATCAATACCTGAAGGGGGCCTAAAGAAAGGCAGGGATAGGACATTTTAATAGGGTATGTGATGGAAGGACTAGGAATAATGGATGTAAGTTAGAAGAGGGTAGATTCAGGCTAGATATAAGAAAGAAATTATTTATAGTGAAACACTGGAACAGGTTGCCCAGAGAACACCTCTCTGGAGGTGTTCAAGGGCAGACTGGACAAGGGACTGAGCAGCCCGATGTAGTGGGAGGTGTCCCTGCCTATGGCAGGGGGGTTGGAACTTGATGATCTTTAAGGTCCCTTCCAACCCAAACTATTCTATGATTCTATGAAAATGACAGTTTTGAAATGTAGTCATATTTGATATATTGCTTGAGTCTACTGAAGTGCTCAGTTCCATCCATACTAATACGAACAGTTGACATATTTTTTATTGAATCAGCAGGGCTTTTTATTGTGGCCAGGTGACTAGCTTCATCCTATAATAGTGAACTTAGATTTTAGTTATTGGCTTCAATTTTTGTGATCTATACATATAGCATCTTTTCTCTGAATTGACCCCCCAAAATCATAAATGAATTAATAATTTATAATAAATTTACTAACTAGGAAGCAGGTGATTCAGCATGTGAACCAACTGAAGCAGCCAAGGTCAATGAGTTACTGCTGATTAGGTGAGCTGTAGTAACGGATGATCTATTTCGTTTCAGTACATTTCAGTCAGTCAAATTAATTCATAGTATAACTGAATTTATTCCACACTTGAATAAGGCCTGAAAATTAAACAGACATTAAAGGTTCTATGATGGAGTATCTTCATGTATCTCTAGTTATCTTTTGTGGCCTTATGTTTTTGGTATAGCCTTAGTTAAACTTGTCTCAATAGACTTTCATTCCCTCTTTTGCTTTATGATTCCTCTTTTCAAAAGTCATAGAAGTCAAGAAACCCAAGACTTTTCAGTGAGAACACACTTCCTTTTCTCAATGTATGTACTGCATTTTCTACCACAATTTTTTCTTCAGTTTCTTTCTTTTTCCAAAAAGGAGGCAATGTAAATAAAATTCCTACATCTTTGTGGCATCTCATAACTTCAATGAGTTTTTAAATGGGTCTCACAGGGATATTAATGTGAGAAAGAGAGTGAAATGATTATTTTCTCATTTGATGTCAAATTCTCAGGGCAGTAAAGACCAGGGTTAGCCATGAATGCAGAAGGCTAGCACAACACTGAATGACTAAAGGGTGAATTAAATTCAACATGAAGAGTTGTGCATTTGCCAGGAAAGCTAACAGAGTATTAAAAATTATTTGAATGAATAAGAAAAATATAAGAAAAGAATTATGCAGGAAGCATCATTCTGCCACTTAATAAATCTAAGGTACACTGACATTCTTAATACTACCAGCAGGCTTGCCACAGATCTATCCTGTCTCAAAAAGCATGTTTTAAAGCCACAGAGGACATTGCACCTGCAGAAAAGATTCACATGAAGAATGATTAAACAAACTAGATTCTTCAGACTGAAAAAACAAATGACTGAAAAGGTAATGGTAGATATCTATAAAATAAATGAGATGTACAGAAACTGAACTGCAAATGATTATTCACTCTTTCATCTAATACAGTAAATCTAGGAGATACCAGGTTCTAAATGCAAAAAAATTGGTGTCTTTCACTGAGTATTACGAAGGTGAGAAATTTCTTGCTGCTGGTAAACAGGCTTACTGTAGTGTTCAGGCTGAAAGGGAGCTGAGAAGGTCTGCAGTGCTAACCATGTTCAGCTCTGAGAATAGACTGGTTGTGTAAGGTGATATATATGAAAGGAAATTATTTCATGGACTACTAAACCCACCTGCAGCACCCCTTCTTTTCCCCCTCCCCCTCCCACATACGTAAAGCCTCTGTGACTCAGACCTGCCAGTAGGCACAAGAATCTTCTACAAATGGATCTCTGTGTGCTTGCTTTTATAATATCTCCCAGCCATGCATTTTTGATGGAGGTAAAAGACCTGCTGTGTGGATCTTCTTCTGATGTTTAACATTCTCACAGATGTACTTGTGAAAAGTACCTTTCAATAGAGGGATTCTTAAAGAAATGAACAATATATTTAACAAATGAAAAACTAAGAAGTTGTAATTAAGCACTAATGAGAAAGAGGTATATTCTAAAGATTAAAGAATACATATGTGAAATAGGATATCATTTCAGTTTTGACACCAAGCCCAGAAGAAGTATGTCTTAATTTCCACTGTGACACCATGCTGAAATAATTGGCTGTAACTGGAAATTCACTTTTTTGTGTTTGAACTGCCTTTATTCATTCTGGCACACTGCTTACAATTGGTTCTCTTCACTTATAAAGTGAAGGCCATAAGCCATAAGCCTTTGAAAAAAGTCACTCTGCCTGAAGAGTTTAAATGAGTATTAGCTCAGTGTGGCTGTGAATGAAGAAATGGCAACTAACTACTGTCATTTTGTAAGTAGATAAAGACTGCTCTGGATCCAATACTGTACCTGCTGAGTTTCAATTTTTATTTCTTTTGGTGCTCAACAGTTCGCAAAAAGGTATCAGTGGATCAGCATACAGATGTGTAATGATTATGCCTATCTTTGCTCTCAAAACCAGAACATGAGCAAGTGAGATAATGCCTCTTTGCTGGGGGGGGTTACCTCATTACAAGTCTTAGTCTAAAGGCAATCAGTAGTACATGTGAGCAGCCTAATTAGCAAATGCATATTGTCACTTAAGTTGTAATTTTAACATTAGGCATGAATAGCAGCTAATGTTCAAAATTCTGCAGGTTTGAACTCTACATATATAACATTCACAAGCTTATACAAAGAATGTTAAAGTGTAAAAACCCCAAAACACTTAGAAGTTGCCAGAATATTGATTTTGTTCTGATACAGCCCTTTTGTAAATACACATAGTGTAATTATGTCTTACTTCTTTACAATTTTCTGAGCATCCTTGACTCATTCTGGGTACCTCTGATCCTCTGTACTCCTCTTACACAACATCTTTATCTTCATTTTTCAATGTGTGGCCATTCATCTTGTTTCCTGAATATTATTCAAACTCAGTCTTGAAGACAGAACAAATTTATTTGCAGACTTTTCTACAGTATTTATTACTGATATCACAGTGCAGCTCAAACAAATTACCTGATTTTTACAGTACCTTTGATAAACAAAATGTTATTTTCCTTTATTCAGGAAAGCAGGCATGGTCAGATGCATCTATTAATTTGGAGTTCCTCTAGTGGCATGAATTTTTACACCATGTGGATTGTCATTGTATGGTGTTTTATCTGTTTGATAAAAGGGTCTGATTACATTTAGTCTTTACTGCCCAGACTTTTAACAAATCCAATCCCAAGACTGTCATAAAGGGATGGATAGTTTGTGACCCATTAGAAATGCAATCAACATGATTTTTCCAGAACTGTAAGATTCAGTGTCATAAAGAATGGTTTCCACAGAGAAACATTGAAGTGGCTATGAGCAAAACACTTCTTTCTCTCTCCTATCTCTGACTTTCCTCATTTGATTTACAACTTTCTGTACAAACAAAGCAGAATTCCTCCAAAGAGCAATCTCATTAAATATTCCTTGTACACGTCTGTTCATTGCACTGAATATGTATAGGTGATAATGGATTCTGGATTACAAAGTAAAGCACATATACAAGCAGCTGAATCAAAGAAAAAAAGCTTCAATATTTTCAAAGCTTGAAAAGCTTTTTTGAGAGTTGGTACAGAGCAAGGTGCTAAGATCAATTTAGGAATCATAGAATCACAGAACTCATGGGTTCAGAAGGACCTCTTGAGATCATATAGTCCAATTCCATTGTTCAAGAAGGGTCAGCTAGAGCAGATTGCTCAGTGCCACATCCCAAGGTTTTTAGACATTTCCACAGACTCTAGGCAACCTTCTTCTGTATTTGGCCACCCTCAAAAAAGAAAAAAGTATTATCTTGTATTCAAGTGGAATTTCCTGTGATTTAGTTTGCACTCATTACCACTTGTGCTGCCATTGGGCACTACTGAAAAGTGTCTGATAGTCCCATTCTTTGTTCCTTCCCATACACTGATAATGCCTTCCTGAGCCTTCTCTTTTCTAGGCTGAACAGTCTTGATTTTCTCAGCATTCTCTCGTATGTTAGATGATTTTGCCCCTTCAATCCTTTTTGTGGCCCCGGGCTAAACTCATTTCAGTAAATCTGTAAATTTCTTGTAATACATAGCCCAGAATGGCACACACCAAAGGGCATGTTGATGTATTTTGGGATGCAAATCAAGTTGTAATTAAGGTGAAGGGCTAGTTGTCACAGACAAGTGAATTTATTAGAGAAATTGGCAACTAGTATGCACTCATGCACTATGACCAAGAGGAAACCAGGGCATAAGAGCAGAAAGAGTGGAAAAAATGGATATTGGACAAACTTTATGCATCCTTGACAAGTGATTTCCATTTTTCCTTCATAATGTCTAGCTCTACATTCCCTATTTACTTCTGTCCTAGAGTAAATAGCTTTTCCCATATTCTACATGCCCAAACATCTCACTGCTGATCTAATTTTCTCATTCATAAAGTTCAGTGAAATTCCTTGCACTACACAGGCACAAGTTAATAAGACACCACCAACTTTTCAAACTCTCTGATTGGTGGTTCTGTATTAAACATCTCCAGCTCCTGCACTCCTTCAATTTGGCTCTGATACAAATGTTTCTTCTGCTAACTGCATCCAGCTCAAGTCAGGAACTGGAGCAAGTTAAGTGTGGACAGTCTAAAGCGAATATAAGAGACTAAGAAATTGCTGCAGAGGTGTGCAGAGTGGAATCATTCCAAAGGTAGGACTCTGGGACCATATGGTCAGATGTTTCTATTGATGTCAAGAAACCAAATCTGTCACAAAGAGTAGTTTCATGCCCCAAAGAACATAGTTGCAAGCACTGTCTAGTGAAAGTTTCTAATAGTGACAGGAGACAGCTGACTCAGTAGTCAGGCTAAAAACATTTTCCCATCTTATCCTCACCACAGATTACAACATTCTGAAGACTCATAGGGACTGCAAGTACCAGCTTCCACCTTGCCTGGAAGATACTGAAGCTTGAATCCTGTTATTTATATTCAGTCAAACAGTAGAAACTTTCTGAGAGCCAGATTTCCTTAAATACTGACAGTGTTTTTAATAAGGACCTGGTGATATGAGGGAGCATGATTCGTTGACAAAATTTTAGCATTATCTGCCTTGCTTTATATGTTCTGTATAAAAATCAGTGTTATTTCAACTGATCAATTGCAAAAGTAGAGTTTGAACAAATAGGCCATTTGTGCTACAATATAATGAATAACAAAACTTCTATGAATTGTAAGTATTATCATATTTAGTACAACAGCTATTAACAATAATGTGTAAATAATTACTGTAAAAATGGAAACATTTTATTGGCATATTAATGTACAGTGAAGCATTTTAGGAACAAGCTATTTACCAGTTTAATATCAAATCAAAATAAATTTTTAACATTAAATCAAGATTTCTGAAGATTTAACACACCATCTGATTGGAAAAAATTGCTTTCCTGAATTGACTCATTGAGATTTGTTCTTCTAGGGGGCGGAAAAACAAATATAAAAAAACTTCCTCCATATAGTGCTGTCCTTTTAGAAGGGATAAATAATGCTTGTAAACAGCTAGAGGATGTCAATCTGACACAAATCACACTTAACTAGAAGCTGAAGGAAAATGCAGTTAATATCCATGCTTGTCAGATTAATTTAATTTGAAATCAGGGGAAAAAATGTAACAAATTTGTGTTAGTGAAAACCAACACTACTGAGGCTTCTGTCTTCTCAAACTATGCTTTCCAGACACTGTCCTAGTACAACATGATATTCCATATATGAGGAAGAGCTGAGAGACCTGAGCTTGTTTTAGAGAACAGGAGTCTGAGGGAAGACTTCATTGTGTTCTACAATTACCTGAAAGGAAGTTGTAGAGAGGTGAAGGTCGGTTTCTTCTCCCTGGTAACAGGTAAGAAAGCAAAAGGAAACAGCGTCAAGGTGTACCAAGTGAGTGCTAGATTGAATATTAGGAAAAGTTTTTACAGTGGAAGAGTTTTCAAGGTTTGGGACAGGTTGCACGCAGAAGTGGTAGAATAGCCATTGCTGGAGGGCTGGATAATGTATACTTTTGGGCATTTCAAGTTGAAAAAATCTCTCCAGATACTGAATGACCAAAGATAATGAGCCATCATCAACTCTTACATTTACTGGCCTGTTTCCTTTTCCAAGCCTCCACTAGTTGTTTCTTCTCTTCAGACATACCAAGGAGGAAGTAAGAGATAATTATGATGAGCAGTGTCCAGCTGATATTTCCTCCTTTTGTGCTTTGTATTGTTTTTTAAACCATGGAATTTACAAAGGCGCCCAAAATGTTTTGATAGAAATGTACATGTGTTAGTCTGATTGTTAGATTCCAGATCTTTATTGTTCAGTTTGCAGTTAGTAAATGATGTCTAAATTATAATCAATAAATATAGCTTATATGTAGTTTTTCTTACATGTTCTGCATGTCCTGATTAGTTACAATTTTTTTTAAGAGATTATACTTTTTTTATGTGTCTCTACTATAATTTTCAAGAGTCAAGCAAATATTTTTCCACTTTGTAATGGTCTTTACCGTTTTCAGGTTGTTTGACTGCAGAAGAACCAAATTTAATCTTGCTCATCTGAAGTAATTTCATGCAGAGGAGGAAGATAGGCTTTTCCATAACTTCCTTTGGATTAGTTACTGCAGCTCTCTTCATCTTTATGAGAATGCATTAACATTTTCTTAACACAAAGAAATACAAAATACTGTCTTACTTTCATCATTATGACAGGACAGATATGTAATTAAGTTCTACTCAATTTTTGGATTAAAATAATAGAAACTTGAAAAAGAGATAGAAGGAACAAATTCTCTGCAGCAGTTTTTCTTATTTTAATTTTAAATTTTAAAAAGAGGTAACAGAAATACTTCTGGGTTTTGTTGCTCTAGAATACAGATGAAACTGAAGCTGCTAGTGTATTTAACTTTCAATAAAAATCCACTAACCATCCAGCTTTCCAGAATTCCCACTATAAATACTTACATTGGCTTTCAAGTCTTCAAGTCAGGCCTTTGCTAGAAGGGTTTTCTTTATTGCCATCCCTATTGGTATCGGTTTTATGTTCTCTTTGTCCAGTCATTTGATCTTCAAGTGAATTGGTTGCAAAGTAACTTCAAAAGCTAGAATTTTCTCTTAGAACATTTTTCTGCCTACAATTTGCTAATAAGCTTAACTTCAAGACATTTTGAAAAGATAATTCATTGTTAGAAGACAGGATAAACTCAGATATCATGATGTGAAAAAACTGCAAATGATATTTCTATATTATTCTACTTTTAAATTTAAAATATGAGAGTAAACAATGTTATTTTAACAAAAATGAAAAGCACAAAATGCAGCTTAAGAGTATTAATTACACTGCAGTATTAGGCTTTCAACAAAATTGTAAAGCTCAAAAATGGAATTCTCACTAGGAATAAAAATACTACAAATCATTATAAAATTACTATCTCATATGAATGTTCATTTGCTAGCACACATATAAAATATTCCAGGACTTGCTCATAAGAGATCAGGCAGCAGAAAAAAAATTATTTTGTAAAATATTTCCAAGAATTAAAATAAGCTATCTGTAAAGATTTAGCAGTATCCCAGAATTCTGTAACAGCATGGTAATATTTCCAGGCAGAATTGTAATACACTTGCAGTAAATCATAAAATTTAAGGTAAATTATATCCTGACAAGACTGCAGCAAAATGGTCTTGAAATCAATATGCAATCAGTTCCTGACCTTTTGGCATCTAAAGGAATGCTTTATGTAGATAATAAGTGACTGCTATTGATTTGATTTTAATTACAATTTTAAAGTACTTATTTAAAACTTACATATAGGTTATTTACATTAGTATCTTTCAAATTTTCATTGACAGTTCTATTTCCGAATTAGATTGTATGGGTAGTGTAAGCCTGCAATTATTTGTCTTCTGGTAAAACTAATGGCTTTAAAAATAACCAAGAACCTCAATGGTTTAGATGCTGTATGAACATGCTCCAAGAAGTAGAGCATGCACTGAACTTGGATGCTAAGCACTGAATTGGTATGACAGGAGAAAACAATGCAAGTCAGCCTACTCCATCATTTAGTTTTACCCTTGAAGGCAATTGAGGGTAAGAAATTAAGAACTCCCAGAGAACGGAAAAGTGCAGCGTACAAAAAAAATCACTCTCATAAATGATACCTAGTAACATCACACTTCCACTTGCATATCACTAATCACAAAAATTAAACTCCTAGCCAGCAATTAACAATCAGGTATACTTATGTTATACACAGTTTTGAAATAAAGCATCATGTCTACCCATAGGTAAAGGCACTACTTTCCCTATGGTTCATGGACTCTCCTTACAGCCCTGTAGCAAAACCTTAATTCAGGCAAATTCTGATCAGATCCAGTCAATCTCTTTGCCCTTCTTTATACTCCAGTAAAAATAAGAAGAAACTTGAAGATCGTTCACTTGTAAATTCTAGAAGAGCAGAATTCAGAAAAATATTTGCATCATAACCTGAATTTTGAAATTCTCATTTTCACAACAGTGACTCTGTATGAGGCACAGAGATTTGAGGCACTGGGACACTTGTGGTAGAAAACCCTCCTGTATCTAAGAACATTTCTATAGCTGTTAAGACAAATTAGACAGATCTTGATCTATAAATTTATGATTCACTTTCTCTCCAAAAGGAAGGGATGATACAGGACTTCTTTACCTTATTTTCTTGGAATGGTACTTCATATTTACTTAGACACAGACATGAAACTTCAGCACGCATTGCAATGTTGAATTTCCAAGCTGAACTCAGTTTTACAAAGTCAAACCTAAGTAGCAGTGTATCTTGATGAATCTATATTCCAGACTCACCTGAATTTGTCTCCTCAGACACTTCATGGTCTTGATGGCACTGTTCTTTGCAATGTACCAAAGAGAAGAAAACAATTATAGGGTTGGAGCACAGAACTCTTCACAGAATCACACAGAAT
>VZTY01001485.1:5220-20765 GCA_013400935.1 Turnix velox
CAGCCTGTCTTCATAAGGCAGTTGCTCCAGCCCTTTGATCATCTTTGTGGCCCTCCTCTGGACCCGCTCCAACATCTGAATGTCCTTCTTATGTTGAGAACTCCAGAACTGGACACAATACTCCCGGTGGGGTCTCACCAGATCCGAGTAGAGGGGCAAAATCACCTCTCTTGACCTGCTGGTCACACTCCTCTTAATGCATCCCAGGATCTGGTTGGCCTTCTTGGCTGCAAGTGCACACTGCTGGCTCATGTTGAGTTTGTCATCAATTGACACCCCTAAAGTCTTTCTCTTCAGAGCTGCACTCAAGCCACTCTCCACCCAGCCTGTATCTGTGCTTGAGGTTGCTTCAACCCAGGTGCAGGACCTTGCACTTGGCCTTGTTTAACTTCAAGTTGTCATAGCAATTGCACAGATGAACAGAATGACCGAACAGTTGAGGGCTAAAGGCTCCATGCCTCCATCCTGTCTCTTAAGTATTCAGTCTGCTTTCTTTCCTGGTGCAAGAAACCACACAGCAAGGGAAGAAAAGCAGAAAGGTAGAGTCTGAAGACTGCATGTCCACTGCTAATGCTAATGCCACGTCCATTTGCTTGTACTGAAGTTTAACACATACAAAGCATTCCTTAAAACGAACAGAACCTAAAAGTGTTTTTCCTGAACAACCAATTCTTGGAGGAGAGACAGAAGCACTCAATGTACTACTTTTCAGTCCTTACCTCCTGGTCGTGGTTTTAGTATCAAATCCATTACTTCATTCCAATTGTTCTGCAGAATAGCTCTAAAATCCAAACAGAAAAGTGTAGTAAGAATTCACTAAACACATTTTAAACAGACTCAGCCAATTTATAACAAATGTTTAGAATTATGCAATACCCACTAGATACCCACTGAAGTAAGTTCTCGAACAAGTTCTTTTTTGAATCTAAAACTGAACTTGGCACATGCCACATGCAAGAAAAAAGTTCCCCTAAATACATTAAAATGGATAAAAATAAATAAAACAAAAAAATAAAAGAAAGAGAGGATGAAAATAAAACACACCTCCCAATTTGATATGTAGGAACAGCTGTGGTTCCAAATCTTTGCATTCCATAGTAATTAATGAATCCAATTTCCCTGAGAGAGTGCATTGCTTGCTCTATCTGTTCATCGGTTCCCGTTATGTTTCTAGCATTTAGGAAAAAAATAAGTTATAGACAAATTATTAATTGCTTTGTGATGCCCACAATACTAAAGGTCAACATCAACTTTATATGGGATATATCAAATAAAACAGACTCATGTCAACAAAAGGATTTTTCTTCTATTTTCTAACACAAGATGCACTGAAATGTGTCTCACCTATTTAAGGAAAAAAATTTAAAATCTAACAAAACCATCTAAATACTAACATATTACCTGAGAACTACAGTGAAGTGGTTCCCTTGCAGTTCTCCTAATTTCAGTGGGTGGTTCTTGTAACTGAAATTTCCTAATTTGAAGTTCATCAAACACTTATTCAAATGAGCAAGCCTTTGTGCAGTGATTCTAAAAAAGAAACAGAAAACGGTGACCAAGCCATGCTTAGAAAAATGGTAATTAATTACAGAAATGCCAAAATGTCAAACCAAAAAGCAGTGGAGTTCCCCTTCCCCAATTTTCTGCTGTTGCCTTATAGAAATATTTTCATGAAATATCTAATAGAGAAGAACAGATAATTAAGGCTACTCATACAAGAAAAATTTGTACTGTGACAAAGACTATTAGTTTTGTCTTTTCAAATCTATGTTACACCACAGACTCAAAAAAAATTATGTCCCAATAGTGGTGTAGACAGTACCCTGCAAGCTGAACTCTATATTATTTGAGTAACTACATCATGATTACCCTGTAGGTACCACAGGCATAAACTCAGAGTTGAGTAATTTAGGCTAGATATAAGAAAGAAATTCTTTACAGTGAGGGTAGTGAAACACTGGAACAGGTTGCCCAGAGAGGTTGTGGATGCCCCCTCTCTGGACGTGTTTAAGGCCAGGCTGGACAAGGCACTGAGCAGCCTGATTTTGTGGGAGGTGTCCCTGCCTGTGGCAGGGGGGTTGGAACTCGATGATCTTTAAGGTCCCTTCCAACCCAAACGATTCTGTGATTCTAATTAGCCGTTGTGTAAGTTCAGTGCACATGATGGAATATGAAATCCAATCTGTGATGCGTAACTGCCATTTCTGCCTTTAAAACTTGTGGAAGCACACCCTGTTCTTTGTATCATTAAGCTGCTCTTTGTCACTTAGCTGAAATTTATAGGATGATAGACAAGTTTATCAACCAGCTCAGCCCATGGACTTAGCTCAGAGCAGGCTGATAAATGGTGATGTCTCCTCCTCCTGCACCATCTTCCTCCAAGACTGAGACTGTTTACAGCACACAGAAGGTCTTGGACACAATGTTAAATTTGATCATCATGTTAAAAGTAAACAGAACATCACCCAAGATGTGGCTTAACACCCCAAGTTTGGTTAATAAGCATCACTTTGCAAACCTACTTTGCAGCAAAGATTCACAAATTAGTCATTTCTTTTGTGTGTGCAAATATATTCATGTGGAAAACTACCAGGCGGAAAGATATGAACAAGAGAATAACCTCCTTTTAGCAAGAATTTGATCAAATTTATTCGAATTCCTCACTTGAGCACTGTGGTTAATTGCAGTCCAGGTAGAATATTCCTGTGAGCTAAACAGACACTGTAATATATGACTGCAAGGCATCATCTACTCTCATTTACAGATGTAACACTAATTTCAGGTGCCCAGAAACTATATCATTTTCTTGGAATGTGACAAAATAGATTTTATCTTCTTACCCTTTTTTCCCCCCTCCTAGCTACTCACAGATGACCAAGGGCAGTGGTTACAGTTATTCAAAAAGTTCACTAAGAAAGAAAACAAGATTCCAGCAGGATGAAGGTGGGAAACTAAAGTCAGGAAGGAAACAGGGCAAAATTTTCACCACGTTACTCTTGGTTTTCTGCTGTTCTACAGGAGCCATGTAGTGTGAGAGCACGAAGGCCACTTGGCCCACTGCTTCAGCCACTTACATGTGTCTAGCCTATGACTCAGAGCACCAACTGAAAACAGTAGCAATGACCATGAAATATAAAAGGATTGGAGCATCTTCATTAAGATCAGGACCACTTCTGCCACATGCACACTGTCTCTTCAAGGAATTTATCAAGACATTCAAGCAATCAACAGTAGAAGTGCAAATACTTTGGTATAATTTCACTTACCTAAGAACAGCGATCTCTTGAACTGTTATAGCCCTTTTATCTTTAGTTCCCATGTAGGAAAATATGTTTGGCTTCACTCTTGAAAGGAAAAGAAACAAATATTATGCATATTAAAATAGCCATAGATTGAGCGTAATCATCAGTATAATTGCCTATTATTAAGAATACCTATTAAGAATTATTAACCTTCTCTATTACAAAAAGAAAATATAAGTAAAGTTTGACATGTGTGACATCATCTAATCTCATCTATAAGGGGAAATGTGTGTTTAAATTGCATGTAGACAGATTCACTTTTACCACAATTCTGCTTTCAGTATATAAGCTTTGAAGTACTTCTTTATACATATCCACTCAAGCACAAATGTGCAATTACAACTGGTTTCACTAAAAAAACTCTGCATTAATTTCTTCCTTAAAATTCAACTAAGATGTCTGTTTGAACCCCATACATGCTAATTATATGAGAAGATATTTTAAAACTTGATTAATTTATCTCCTTGGGAGGAAAATTTCCATTCCACTTTGTACTTTACAGGTACACAGGGAATATTTCCAGTTATTCCAGCTGAGGGCACCAGGGGGTAGCAAGATTGCCATTACATACATTCTTCTGCCAAACTGTACTCCTACCATTCTGCTCTCAAATACAAATCCTATTTAGTGCTAGTTAGATTATGGATTACAAACATTTATTTTTGGACAGAAAAAGGAAAGGGAAAATGAGGGGAGAAGTAGGGAAGTTTTTCTACAAGTGGATCACTGAACTGACCTAATTTTAAAATAGTCCTTCCTCTGCAATTCACTGTGGCCACATCAAGCCTTTGGCAAATGTTTTTGTTGCTGCACTTGATGGAGCAAAAGGAACTAAGCCACTGTTGCCATGGAGAAATTAATACATGAAACAACAGTTTATCAACTGTAACTGCTTAGGAACTGATCAGCATATTATCACAACACCATCTGAGAGGATCATAACATACTTTTGCATATTCAAACACTGGCAAAATAAATAGCTTTTAATTCAGATTATGCACACTGAGGATTTGAGCTACCAAGCCCTTTCTCAGATCAGCCGACTTCACTTGTGGGCCTTTTTCCATTAAAGTACTATAGTACAGTCTTACAAATTTCTTGGGATAATTTTGTAGCATTTTTACAGCCTTCAAAAACTTAAAAGTTTTAAATGTGATATTCTAAAATAACTTCCTTCAAAAACAAACAAGCCAACAAAAACAAAAAACACAACAAGCAGACAAAACCCCAGACACACTAGCTAGGAATTAGGCAATAGTAATTACTTGTATTGCTCTTTCATAATTCTAACATTTAGAGCAACATGAAGCATGCAAGAGGAGGACTGCAGGCTAGCCAGGCTGGCTGAAACTACAGCCTTACCTTAAAAATTTGGATAATACATTAATGGCATCCATAGTATCCTTGTTCTCCTTGTACAGTACAAAGTGGCAGTAGCTTCCCCTGGACTTTGGCCAAGAGTGTTTTCTTGGATCTTTAAAAAACAAAAAGTTAAAATTTGTAAAGTGTCAATTTTAAAAGTTCAGTTAATATCTTTCTCATTGCATCTATATTTAAAACAAATAGGCAAGAGTAAATTTCTGCTAATTTTCCTTGGCTTTAAAGATAATTACTGACAGCAGAAATCAGAAAGCACACTGAAAGTCTTGATGAAATGACAACAGTTCCTTTGTCATGAAATTATCTAAAAAGACATCCCTAGTCATTCTACTTCCATATTACCTGATTAAATTTCTCAACAATAATGCAATTACACTGACTTTCAGCAATAAAAACCACACCACATCTCATTAGTGTTCTCTAACAGATGAGAAGCTCTGTTTGTACAAAGGTAATGTTATTATTTATAGTACTGACATATTCTTCATTTCTGTGGGATTTTTTCCGTTTGGCATGCAAAATCATGGGTTCTATGTCCACAAAACCCTAAAAAACATACTTACAAAGAATTACTTTAAGATGAATTTTTAAAGTCCCATGGGAGAGGGAAATGTGGCACAACAGAAACATTAACAATTCATTCAAGCCAGATATAGTGTGTTTTTAGTGAAGGCCGGAGGGTGAGATAACTTCAGATCCCACAGATTAACAACTGATTTATAATTCTGCACAATTATTTGGAGTTTCTCTGGAGAGGGGAGAAAACTGCATAAAAGCCCCCACAGATACAACTTTCCTTTTACAATTACAGCCTTTTCTGTCACTACAGGGAAGGGGGACTGACCACACAGGTTCAGCATCTGATTCTGAGGTGCTTTGTTTATCAATTCTTTGTTTTCTAAGCACAAAAGTAAGGATTTATTTTGTTTTAAAGAAGTAGTCCCTCTCTCTTGATAAACCACCAAGCAGACACTTCTGGTTTGGTACAAAAAAAAGAGTTTAAGCATCTTTTGTAACAGCAAACTGAGAACACCAGTCTTATTCCAGCACATAAACAGCAATGCAGGAAGACAGCTCTAGGAAATTTTGCTCTTTTTCTTCATGTTAGTTTAGAATTACAGAATCATAGAATGTATTGAGTTGCAAGGGACCTTCAAAGGCCATGCAGTCCAACTCCCCTGCAGTGAGCAGGGACATCTTATACTAGATCAGGTTGCTCAAAGCCTCATCAAGCCTGGCCTTGAATGCTTCCAGGGATAGGACCCTCCACCACCACCTCTCTGTGCAGCCTCTTACAGTGCCTCACCATTCTCACAGTGAAGAACTTCTTCCTAATGTCTAATCTAAACCTGCCCTGCTCTAGTTTAAAACTATTGTCCCTCATCCTATCACTACATGCTCAGACAAACAGTCCCTCCACAGCTTTCTTGTAAATCCCCTTCATGTATTGGTAGGTTGCTATGAGGTCTCCCTGGACCCTCCTTTTCTCCAAGCTGAACAGCCCCAATTCTCTGAGCCTGTCCTCATAAGATAGGTGCTCCAGCCCTCAGATTGTCCTTGTGGCCTCCTCTGCACTCTCTCCAACAGGTAAAGGTTTAATAAAGCCCAAATACCCCACACAGACAGCAAGTATGTTTAATTTTCAGGAAACATCCTGGTTAAAGAGAATTCTTCTTGCTTTTTTTGGAAAGCTGTCATCCATACACATACTTCCACAAAAACTATACACTTAAATTGCAACACTTGCCTTGTACCATCAGTTTCTAAGCAAAGCCCACTCTATGGGATTTCCTAGGAACTAAACTAAGAAATATGGTCCAAAACCTGTTAAAAGACCTCAAACTCCTGCTGATCTCCCAAGTCACTGCTGCTCTTAATGAAACACAGCATTTGTCTTGAAGAGCATGGTCCTTCATGAAGATCTCCATAGAAGGGAAGACAGAGTGTGATAAACCAGGAGAGGCTTCTCCAGCTGGAATAATTCTCTAACTAACCCATCTTGCACACAGTCATTTTAACACTTTTCACAGAGTAAGACACAGTCTGGGCTAAACCAAAAGGACTGTACAGGTACACACCAACAGGCACTTCCTGTATTGGGCATCAGACCCTGTACCTGCTCACCCCACTACCACTGTTCACTCAAAACTTCAAAGCATTCAACGTGTAGATGGATAATAGGGACAATTGCTGTCTTCCAAAGTCATGTTACATTTCAGACAGCAAAAATCATCTTTCCAAGCCCTTTCACCAAACCTTTTCTGCAACTCTAGGGCTGAAAACTCTTTTTTTATTATCAGGGTGTATAATATATATTTTTAATGTTGTATAAATGCAGATGTCTGAAATACAAGGCTGAAGGACAAAGGCCTGGCTTAACGAAATCAATGGGAAAATTACCACAGATGTTAAACATTATTGTCAAAACTAAGTAATTCTCATCATTTATTACTGGCAGACTTCCTGTGCACTGGATGACTAGTGCCTATATTGCACTAGGAAAATGAGGTAGCACAAGCTCAATTCTTGGATGTTTCAGGGAACTTTAAACATTACTTATGTGTAGTGTTTTTTAAAGAACTAGTTGTCACTAACTTGGCCGGTCCTTTCATTGTTTAGGAGGTCATAATGGTTGGCATTTCATTTTGTTAGCATGAAATGTCAACATCTCTTACCTGTTGCAGTTCTGACCTCTGTCCCAATGCATAGCATAAAGAGTACAAGAGAGTAGCATTTAATTTTTTTAGACTGTCAAAGGGGTTTTAGAGGTGAACATGCAGGTTTATGGTTATGGGATTGTTTATGCTGTAGGGAGCATCCAACAGTTAGGTGGTGGATGACAGCAATTTAGACATTTATGCAATGGAATCGTGCAGAGGCAAACAGTGAACATATGGAAAGCTTCAACTGGAGATGCAACAGATTTCATTTGTGGACAACGATGAATCAGCAGTAAGGTGGTATTTTAAGTACTTTTAATGTCAACTTACTATAGACACAAAGCACCTTCTAATTTTAAATTTTAGGAAAGTGTATTTGGTAACTTTTTATATTATCAACAGAAGCAATTGAGTATCGCAGCTAATATTTGAACGTTCTACATTTCTGCAATGGTTCTTGGCTGGGGAACCCACTAAGATGTATTAATGGATATATAAATGTGAAAGAAAAATATAATCCAAACTAAAAAGAACTTACACTCTTAAATCCTGAATACTAAATATTTACACACTCTTACTGAAGCTGCAAACATTTCCATCAACATGCACAGGTGTCTGCCACATTTCAACTAAGGAATCCAGGTTTAAATAGGTGATGCTCCTCTGCATCACAAGATGGTGCTCCAGATAATGTTTTAATCCTAGAGATCCATAACTAAAATCTTTTCAGTGTATTTCAAATAACTAAATTCTTTAGTTAAACAGATTGGTCAGCATAGTAACTGTAACAATGGTTGAAGAATAGAAGCAGCAGAAGGAAAAAGGTGGAGGTAAAACCATTACAAACCAACAAAGAACAAAGAATTGGGGAGAATTTTGTGCTGGTAAGTATACATACTCCGTGCATAAAGCATGCAAACATACACATTTTCTGAACATGTTTAAACAAGATAGATAACATGTTATAACTGTACCAAAAAAGTACAACATTTCCATATTTACTTAGAACAAACCATATTTAAATTAAAAAAAAAAATCCATAAATTTAGTGTGGAGATGGTGTTGCTTCCAATTTCATATTATCTCCTTATGCTTCCTCCATCTCCCTTATCTATAAAGAGATTGAAGATTTGCATATTGTCATTTTCAGTGGACTGAAATGACAAAGGAACACAATAGGTTTAGTCAAACCAAGCCTTAATGCTTTTGTTAAGTGTGCAACATCCTTCATGTAGACAACCCTCCAAACTTACAGCAGCAACAAATTTGTAATAGTATTAGCAAACAGAATCCACATGAATCAATTTCCAATAACCAAAACAGTATTTGGCAAGACTAAGGTGGATAGTACTCCATTTTGTAAATTTGATTATACCAAAATAGCAACTGTGATTTATAAAGACAAATTTCTGGAAAGAGATATAGCTTTGGAAGCAAAAGTAGCCTTTAAAATCATGGTAGTAATTATATAAAACTGTACCTCTGAGAAAAGCTTGTCTCTATTCAAGCCATTGAGAATTTTTTTGTGTATTTTCAAACAGTCAGGATTACATTGACTGTCAGTGTAAGGTACATTTCAGCTACCACCTCTTCTACAACACACACATCCAGCAAAGGTCATGGAAGCTAAGTTCAAACAACACTGACAATAATCCTATACCCACTGAAACAGCAAAAGATCCTTTCCCTTTTACCATGTTTGCATTTGATGAATGATGTGGAGAAAAAAAAAAAAAGTGGTAATTTAAATTTTAGCTTCTCCTGCCTTGTATTCTAACACTTTTAGATGCATGGCATCAGGTACAAAGAAGAAAAAGCAGTGTCAGGCTGCGTCAGGAGGTAAGCTACACTTGAAGTAATGATTTTTGGGATAATTTTAGCATTTGCTTTACCCAACTGCTGTGATACTGAAACTCACTTGCCAATGCTTTTTTCCCAGCAGCATGATAAGCAACAATGCATTTTTTCCCATCACGATCTTCTGTTTTAGTCTCCAGTCCAGGAAACAAGGACTTCACAGCCTGGTGGATAACTGTTCTTTTTTCTTTGGTGTCTTCAATTACCTGTGCCAATACAGACACATACAGAAACCAAATAAAATAACACATGAGGGGAGAGATTCTTTCAAGAGTTAAATTTTGCAGGCATAAAGAAAATCTACCAAATCACACTAAAGTACTGAACAGTCATACTTTTAAAAGTCTTGCCTAGTCAATAAATTAGTTTGAAAAACAGCAAATAACTGTGCTGCAAACCCCAGTCTCAACATTAATAAAATTCTCAAGAGATAATCCTCTCTGCTTAATAAAATTTCCCCTCTGACTGAAAACTCTGGCAAAAGGAAGGTTTTCTTCATGCATTAAAGGAAATAAACATGGCTAGGCAAGATTATTTAATGTATGAATGCTTATTAGAAATTACCAGATTTACTTTTGTCCCAAATTTAGCTCAACACTTATTAATCTAAAATATAGATTATTCTGCTATTTAAAAATTCCAAGTTTTAATTTCATTTTGTACTTTCTTGTTTTCATTGGTACAGAAGAGTGTATTTATCTTCTCTGCTATTAAATCACTGAACACTGGCCTTGCAAATAAGTCTTTCCTCAGGATGGATGTTTTATTTAATCCTTCTTACATAATAACCCTATAAAATATTACTAGAGTATTTTAACACCACAGAAATTAAGATCTGAGTTAATGTGTACAGTTCAACTGAAATCAGAGTATTTCATGGACATGGATTTTAGAATATGTGTAATGCTTTATGGAACCGAACTCTAAACAGGAAATGTTTTAGTCATAACCTGCTTCATCATGCTCATGTTGCTCTCATATCTTAACACGCACAAGAAAACATGGATCTTCCACTCACTCTCTCATTCTCCTCCCTCAGCCAAGCTTCACATAATTTATTAATTTTACCTCTATGGCAACACTAGTTTCCTTGTTCTTAAGAAGCTGGAGCTCCTCTAAACGCTGCTTGTCTTCATCTGACAAAACTGCAAATGTTTCTTCTGATGGGTCCTAATACATATTGGAGGGGAGAGAAAAACAAAACATCCAATAATCTTCATGGAACAACTTTCAGCCTTTTAATGTTTTTGCTTAAGGAGCATAGCCATTACCAAATCTTTACCTCAAAATTTACCTCATCATCCACTGGAACAGAAAAGTCATCTAAATGGCTCACACGTCCATCTTTGCCTATTTCATGAACAACAAAGTCCGAGTACCTGACAGGAAGAAACAACCATTAAAATTGCAATTAAAAAAAAAGAAAACCACACAAAGCCATTCCCCACAAAGCTGCTTCTTGGCAGAATCCATCTAAGAATTTTGAATTCAATTAATTGAATTTACATAATGACCCCTCTGTCAGAAAGCTGTACCTGTTCTCAACCCTCAGGATACCCATGAGAACAAGGGAGAAAGTCTGGTATTTCCATACACACCAGACTTCACAGATAACTAAACAACTGCTGTAGTTATTCTCAGTCATTTTCTCTCTAGCTTTCAGAGATTAGTAATGCATATCCTCAATACCAGCCTTCACTGACAATTAAAAATCTACTGCTTTGCTACAAAGTGAACACGAAGGCATTCAATTCTGTCACTTCAAATAACCTGCAGAATAAATTGCATGTGAGTCACTTTTTAAGGAAAGCAGAATAAATTCAGCTCTTTTACATATAGTCAATTACAGAGAATATCTTTCAAATAAATACTCTGCATAATTCATGAGAGCAACAAAGAATTTGACTGACATTTTCTAATAAGACATCATGTCCAATAATAAAAATATATTCCGATTTTAACAGATCAGATTATTTTTAAGTAGCACCTGCTTTGTAGAGTAAAAAAAAGAAATAAAATTGTTGTCTGTTAACATTGAAAGATGTAGAAAACTTCACCACAACTTTCTGGTTTGGAGCAGACAAAGTCCCCAAAACCCCCCATTTGTCATATATGATAAAAATAATAAAATTGTTGTCTATTAACATTGAAAGATGTAGAAAACTTCACCACAACTTTCTGGTTTGGAGCAGACAAAGCCCCCAAAGCCCCCCTTCATCATGTATCATATTAGTAGAATAGTTTCCTGAACTCTGTTGTGTTCTGTATCACCTCCTGTAGCTAAGACCTGCCAGTGACTGGTACCATAAAACACCAGGAGTAAATGAATGACCAGGATGAAAAAATAAAATCATGAGCCCACAAATGTGTGTAAAAGAAGCATCATTAACTGCTTTGCTAAATCAGGGCAACAATGATCATCAGTTGAGTCAGTTTATGGATTTGCATTCTTTTGTATTCAGAGATGTTACTTAATATAAAAAAAAACCACTAAACCCCAAACAATATTAAGTACGTAAAATTCCACACCCTGGACTGTAAGATTTTCTTTTGCTTTGTAAATGATAGACTACGATTTAGAGCCTAACAAACCATCTGACAATAGGTGTCAGAAAAACTCAGGGAAAAGAATCAGGGGAATAGCTTCAATGCCATTCTCCAGTGCACCCTGTATTAGCACTGAAGAGGGGTACAGCAGGTAGGTACTGTTCAAGGTTCTATGCTGTGTGCTGCTGACAGAGAGCATGATAAATGGCAAAGGTCAGTGTGATTGCATATTACTATCCACACATAGCTTCTTTCTTCTTCAATTTGACAGAAGAGAAATAAAAGCAAAACACAGTAATCTAGAAAAGTCACTAATTAAGCTTTTCTTTCCATCTCAGCATTAGGAAAAGAAAGTGGTGAACCTTCCAGGTGGCTGCACATAATTCAGTTGCATCCTGCAAGTCACAAAGGCAAAACGGAGAACAACAACTGCTTAACACAGGGAATGAATATATATGTAAAAGAAGATGAAGAGTTACCTCTCTTTTAAGATTCCTGAAAATCCTTTATGAGAGCTAACAAACTTAGTTATGCCAACATCACTTTCTGTCAGTCCATGCTTCATCATGTCTGCAAAGCTCTCCGGGTCTCCATCTTCATCACTGCCCTCTAGTTCCTCATCTTCCTGCTCCTCATTTTCCTCGTGGGGGATTATTTCATTTTTCATGTCCTCAAGCAGAGATTTGTCAGCTTGCTCTGTTACAGTCTCAATGCTCTGCCCAGAGTCATTCCCTGTTTTAGACTTCTCTGAGGTCTTCTGTCTTTTAATCTCATCTGCAGTAGCCACATCATCCTCAGAGAGAGGACGTTTCAAGGATGGGCTATTCATTTCTACAGCTTCCATGTTTAAGGCACAGTGGAGGATAGAAAAGCCTGAGGAGCAAGAAGAATGGCTTACTTCCTGTCTGCTCACCAGCAGCATCAACACATAGTCTCTTCACTCCAAGGACTCCACACCCTGCAACAGTTCAGGAAAGCCATGTAATTTTCTGCATTTTTAAGTTAAAGATTTTGTACAGCTAGAAACAGTATGTACTTGAGAAGAGAGAGGGGAGATATTAAGAGGACCGACCCAAGGCATCATGGGCATTAGGCTAGAACTGAGCTGCTGCACATGGGCTTTGATGGCAGCACCCCAGGTACTGTCACCAACTCTCTTGAGAACTCACCATCCTACTGGCTGTTGGTGTGCAGGGGGTGGGACAGGTTGTGGGGGAAACAGGATTCAAGGAAATGGAATACTGGGAAGATGGAATACTGGGGAGATGGGATGCAGTGGGAGATGACAAGAAGCAGAGATGGGACGCAGGGGCAGATGGGATGTGAGGGGAAATGGGATAAAGGCAAGATGGGATACGAGGCAGATGGGCTGTAGGGGACCTGAGGACCTCTGAAGGATGCTCTGAAGGGGGCCTACAGAAAGGCAGGGATAGGACTTTTTAATAGGATATGTGATGGAAGGACTAGGAATAATGGATGCAAATTGGAAGAGGAAAGATATAAGAAAGAAATTCTTTACAGTGAGGGTGGTGAAAGACTGGAACAGGTTGCTCAGAGAGGTTGTGGATGCCCCCTCTCTGGAGGTGTTTAAGGCCAGGCTGGACAAGGCACTAAGCAGCCTGATCTAGAGGGAGGTGTCCCTGCCCATGGCAGAGGGGTTGGACCTAGATGATCTTTAAGGTCCCTTCCAACCCAAAATATTCTGTGATACTGTATCGAGCATTTACCACCACTGCTACTCTTGACAACTCTTGCCACAGGTGCATTCAGCCTTGTGTGCAGAGATTCTACTGTCAGTACTAATTTAGTTCTCGATTATTCTGTTCTACCAAGATTCCATCTTGCAAGGATTGAGAGCAGATGGCTTGATTCCCCCAAACCAGAAGTCTCACCTCTTCCTTTTCCATCTTCATCTTTTCTAACACATACAACCCCCCAGCACAAAGCAACAACGATTCACACCGAAAGATAAGAGGGATGAGACAACAAAACCACTGAAGAAGTGGGACAAACAAAACAAGGACATGAAAGGATCTCCAAGAAAAACATGAGTACTCACTCTGGTGGAGCACAGCTCTGACTCTGCCTTGGCAACTTGAGCTGCAGCCTGTGTGTCAGCAGAACCAGTACCTTCCTTCAGATCTGAAAAAGAGAGCAAACTACCTCACTGAGAAAGCTTTAAGCAAAAAAACTCCCAACCCTGCTATGAAAACATGTATGAATGTCATCATTACAGTAACTGGCCACCCCTGAACCTGGGCATCTGCAGCAGGCACAAGTGTTTTAGAAGTATCTGAAACGTTTTGCTCAAATGAAGAACTGAAAATGGATGCTGGAAAAAAGAATGGACAGAAGGGAAATAAAGAGAGACTTCATCAAAAAGTGTACATGATGTCTGAGAAGAACAGTGACAAAATACATAAAGCAGAAGAACTAGCAAATTAATGTAATTTCAAGCTGAAAGCATCAATTTTATTTTGCCCTCAAATAAAATGAAAGTACATAAAATACTTTCTCAAAAAGAAAAAAAAAGCCATGGCAAACAGAAGCAATTCACCAGCATTTCCAGCCTCTTCCCCCGTGTTCTCAAATTACAGAGTCCAGGTTATAAAGCACTGATGTGGAAAAGGCTTGTGAATGTCTTCACATGGCAAAAGAAACACCACGCAGCACTTTGAATGCCTCCAAGACACCTGCCAAAGGCAACAAGTCTCCTGTTTGTGAAAAAAAACCCACAGCACTTAAGTTACTGAATAATCCAAACTGTTAGGAGAATTTAACGTTGGCTACAAATACTCCGAAGTTGTCCAATACAGCCTAATTCCCTCAGCAGAAATGAGATTCACAGACAATAAAAGTGCTATCCCGTGACAAATGGCGGCCATCGTCTGAAGTGATTCCTGCAGGGTAATTACTTGAAGGAGTGAGCTGAAGTGCGTGGGGCACACAGTCTCGCTCGCAGACTGCTAGCGAGGAGCCTGCACATTTTCTGACAGCTGCTCAGCCATCTCTGCCCTTTCACTAGCAAACAGGGGGTTGCCATAAAAGCCAAAACCTGCATAAACAGCAATCCCAGCAGCAATTGCAACGGAGAACATATTTTAGCAGAGACTAAATAAAGGAATTTGCTTCTTTAAATGAAGAGCTTCATTCTCCCAAGCACCATTACTTCTGGTGTGGAACCTGCCAAGCAGACAGACGGGCTGCTTCCTACTTAGAAGGATAAATAAAAGAGCAAGAGTAAGGAGCAGGTTTCTCATGAGACGAGGTCGATGGGATTAAAAGGCGACCGATGAGAGGGCAGGAAGCCCCAACAGCGCCCGCGGGCAGTCCCTGCAGGCGGGGGCAGGTGGTACGGGGTACGCTCCGCGGGAGCGTCTGCCGGGCGGGCGGCAGCAGCTCGGCCCAGCCCCTACGCGGCGGTGTCGGGCCGGGCGGCCACCACAGCGCTCCGAGAGGGCCGCGCCGGGCCGGGGGAGCAGCGGCGAGTCCCGCGGCCCGGTTCTACTGCTGACAACAGCGCAGCTGCCCGGGGCAGGGCGAGAGGAACACCAGAGTGGAGATATGGCTGTGTGGTAGATCCCTGGATTCTCCTTGTCATTTTTGAAGACAAATGAAGTGTCATCTTCATTCTTCAATCCTCACTCAATTGCCATAACTTTTCAAAAAATTTGAGTGATCTCACAGCAACACAGGGCCACTCATTCAGCAATAATAGGTTGATTTTCTCAGGTTCCAAGGAATTGTTTATGTCCAGTTTGTTTAAATATTCCCTTACCTGATTCTCCTTCACCAAGAG
>VZTY01001487.1:5211-27570 GCA_013400935.1 Turnix velox
GGCAAATTGTGGCTGCTACCTTTCTCTGCTGGTGTTAAATAGGAGAGTGGATGGAGGGGGCTGATTTGGAACAGGTGGTGAGGGGAGGAATCTCCAGTGGAGCCCAGAGGTGTGGGATTGGGGGGAAAATAGTCTGGTAAAGGTTTGGCAGAGGCAGGAGCTGGGGGAAAAGAGGGATATTTGGAACCTGCCTAGAGTAAAACTGGGGGGGGAAATGGAAGGACCTGAGTGTTCACTATGAGAGGGTGAGACACTGGAATGGGTTGCCCAAAGAGTTGGTGGAGGCCCCATCCCTGGAGACATCCAAGGTCAGGCTGGATGAGACATCAAGCAACCAGATCTAGTGCAGGATGTCCCTGCCCATGGCAGGGGGTTGGAACTAGACAATCTTTAAGGTCCCTTTCAGCCCAAAGTATTCTATGATTCTGTGTCAATAGTACCAACATCATTTCTTTAAAAGCAAATATGCACCTGTAAATTCTTTTTTTTTTTTTTCTCAGATGTGTGTTGAAGATCAGTCCCACTCCCAGAAGAAACAGTTACATGGACTTAATGCTTTATCTGCCTCAAGAACACCTAACGACTACATTATTATAACATAATTCTCTTTCAAAGACCGTGGTCTCTGTAAAACTGATCTCTGGAAGTGATCCAAGGAAAATGACTTTATGGAGAATTACTGCTTCTTTTGTTAGCATAATGCAGTTAATGCTGCTACTCCTACAAATCTAATGTAGTGACATAAGTCTTCATATTTCATATTTAACACCTTCAAGAATTTTATTCAGTTTTACCTTGAGATGATATTTTGCATATGTGGGGGGAAAAAAAAAAGAGCTTCTATTTCTTATATTTTAGAACAGATATGAAATTTTATGGCATCTATGGGAGGGAAATACCACTCATTTCATTGTTGTCTCTGGTGTTGAGACTTATGACAAGAACCAGTAAGGAATCAAAATGCTCAGATGGTTTAGAGCTGGGAGGATTGAAACCACTGATGAAATTGGTCCTATTCAAAATGCAGAATTAGGATACTAACCCTTGCATGGAGAATTACTGTGCTGCAAGAAAAAATGTTTAGAGACTGATCCAGTCTGTAAAAACACATATTTTGGATACTTTCAGCAGTATTTAAGAGAATAGTAATTATTATACTACACAACTGTTCAGTGATACAGTATCATAGAATCATAGAATAGTTTGGGTTGGAAGGGACCTTAAAGATCATCGAGTTCCAACCCCCCTGCCATAGGCAGGGACACCTCCCACTAGATCAGGCTGCTCAGTGCCTTGTCCAGCCTGGCCTTAAACACCTCCAGAGAGGGGCATCCACAACCTCTCTGGGCAACCTCTTCCAGTGTTTCACCACTCTCACTGTAATGAATGTCTTTCTTATTTCCAATTTACATCCATTGTTTCTGGTCCTCCCATCTGATATCATATTAAAAAGTCCTTCCCCTGCCTTTCTGTAGGACCCCCTCAGGTATTGATAAATTACTATGAGGTCCTCTCTGAGCCTTCTCTTCTCCAGGATGAACAACCCCAACTCCTTCAACCTGTCCTTATAAGGCAGTTGCTCCAGCCCTTTGACCATTTTCATGGCCCTCCTCTGGACCCACTCCAACAGCTCAATGTCCTTCTTATGTTGGCAACTCCAGAACTGGACACAATACTCCAGGTGGGGTCTCACCAGAGCCAAGTAGAGGGGCAAAATCACCTCTCTTGACCTGCTGGTCACACTCCTCTTGATGCAACCCAAGATTTGATTGGCCTTCTTGGCTGCTTCTTGGCTTCTTATCACTTTAAGATTGTGAAAAGCAGGTGGAAGGACTGCACATGCAAGTCTTTCAGTAAGAAGAGGTAGTTCTGTGAGTGGTAGTGATTGCAGCTCCTCTCCTCGCTCTCTTTGAGGGGCACCAACTCCTAGTTAGGTGATGGGTACCCCACTCTCAGTTCAGGGCTCACCTGCACCCTCACAGGCAGTGCTTAAGGTTGTTCAACCTGGAGAAGAGAAGGCTCTGGGAAGACCTTATAGCGACCCACCAGTACCTGAAAGGGATCTGCAAAAAAGCTGGGAAGGGACTGTTTGCCAGTGTATGTAGTGATAGGATGAGGGGCAGTGGTTTTAAACTAGAGCAGGGCAGGTTTAGATTAGACTTTAGGAAGAAGTTCTTCACCATGAGGGTGGTGAGGCACTGGAACAGACTGCCCAGAGAGGTGGTGGAGGCTACATCCCTAGAGACATTCAAGTCCAGGCTTGATAAGGATCTGAGCAACCTGATCTAGTGCAAGATGTCCCTGCCTAGATAGCTTTTAAAGAGCTCTTCCAACCCAACATTTTCTATGATTCTATGACAGTCAAGGGAGACACCAAGAATCTGAGTTACACCAGGCTCCTATGCCCAATGGCTATGGGAAAGTGTTGAAAATCCATCCAGTGATGCACATTTAAAAGGGTTCAGAGAATGAACTTGTCTCTTGCCTGGGAGCTGCTCCCTGCTTTTGTATTGAGTCTTTTAAAATTTACAGTTGAGTTTGATCAAACATTTCAAAGTTCAAGGCAGTTGCTGTGAATGGGCCAGAATTGTGCCCAAGGGGCAATCAGAGCCCAGAGTCATTTTAGCCCTGCTGCTTTCCAATCAAAAAGAAAAGCACCCACAATAAAAAAGAGGGTTTTTCAGTCTGGATTTACTATAGTCTTGAACTTGCTTCTGACAAGCAAACATTATTTTGTTTCACCTTCATGTAATATGTAGAAACTAAGAACAATGTCTGTTTTCTTGGTCACTTGTCAAAGTATATCCTGGAACAGTTGCAGTGGGTTTTTACTCTTCTTTTGGATTCTCACAAAGAAGGAGGGTTTTTAGGTTTTACTTTGCTTGGATATAGTTATGTATTTAAAATAAAACAAAAAAACCTGCAACAACATTTTTTTCAGTGGTCACAAACCACAAAAGGCAAGTAAGGAGAAACAAGAGGAGTTTCAGTAACTTTCTCATTCCAGATGAAATATTTAAACATGACAGCACTCATGGAACAAGAACATATTTCTTTCTGAGAAAAGAGCTATCCACTACATTCCTGTAGAAAGCACTTACACCTCTGCTTGGGGGTCAAACAGTATCATACTCTGTCCGTATACAAAAAAGAAAATAGCAAATTACAAAAAGACTTTAAGGAAATCTCTCTGCAGGCAGATTTCTAGATTAACTTCTCTGCTCTGCTTCTCTGGACAAAAGCAAGAGCAAGGATGGGAGAAAACTTTTTGCTTGGCTATATTTTGCTGGCATGTGGGGATTCATTTACAAAGACCAGCTCAGTAGATCCATGTGCTGCTAAGCTCAAGTTTTCTGGGAAGTATGAAATCTTTTTCCAGTCCTTTTTCTGTCCTGTGTACCTGGACCATTGTCTTGAAGCTGACACCATGGAAGCTGCTGGAGGCACCAGAGCTCTACAAGCACAAGCCATCCCCATGCCCAGAGAGGGATAAGGTAAATAACCCACATGTAGTGTGGCAGCAGCTGTGTCTTAGGAGACATAGGAGGTTTAGCGTGGTGAAGTTTGGGATCTACTAGTGTAGTGGAGGTTTGGGATTTGTGGCTTGTCCTGGAAAGTGACTGCTAGATAAAGCACAACCTGATGAGGCTGGACTGTGGTCTGCTAATAACCACCAGACCATAGACCATAGACTGCAAGTGATACTTGCAGGGCACCATAAGACACTGGTGATTTCTTTACCCACTTCTACCTCCCATGGGTCTGGACCAACCCACACCAGCTCATTTTGGTGTCTTCATTTTTATAAGAAAAGATGCTGAAAAGATGCTAAAATATCACTGCTTTGCTCAGGGGCTGTGCAGATCAAAAAGGACACAGCTGGCCTTGAGCTTTTCCCATGTAAATCATACTGTGGAGAATGTTCTCCATGGAGAGATGTATCTTAAAGTGTTTTCTTCTCCATTCGTGGACACATCAGGTTTTTTATGGTGAGAGTAGTGGGACACTGGAAGAGGTTGCCCAGAGAGGTTGTGGATGCTCCCTCTCTGGAGGTGTTTAAGGCCAGGCTGGACAAGGCACTGAGCAGCCTGATCTAGTGGGAGGGGGGTTGGAACTCGATGATCTTTAAGGTCCCTTCCAACACAAACTATTCTATGACTGTTTTTGAGGTGTCTGCAGAAAGTGACAGAAAAAAGTGAGTCTATTGCTGGTCTATCAACACTTGGTCTACCAGCTCTGTGCCTTCTCTGGGAAATGCCTATGGGACTGCAAACTGGAAAAGGCTGTGCACATGGCTCTGCTCAGAGCAGTGTGGGTGTTCTGCCACGGCACTGGGGAGAAAACCTCCTTAAGAGTGTGCTTCTCAGGCTGTGCAGGAAGCCACAGAGAGGATTGTCTAACATGTGGCAATTTGAGAGCTGGATAAGAAATGTGTGAGAACAAGAAAGGAATCAGCTGCTTCTCCAGGTGGCAAAGAAAACTTGACTTGTAACTACAGAAGAGTTAAGCGAGTTCAGAGGCACAGCTTGATCCTCCTGCATACCAAAGGGATAGCTCTGCTTCTGCTTATTGTGAGCAGCCTGCAGCTTGCCTGTCCTCCCCCAGCTTGCCGATGCTCTTTCCAGGATTGGTGCCACTGTCACTTTCTGGCTGCCACAGAGGCACAGGATGTGCTGATGTGACTCAGGGTGGGAAGTTACCAAGGTGTCTGCTGAGACCAACTGTGGCCTGAGGTGAGGACACCCACACTTCAGGAAGGAAGCAATGTCACTGAGCATCCAGATGGCTGGGAGGAAGTTTGGTAGCAGGGAGAGGATACAGAGCACAAAGTGCAGCACAGGCAAAGAGTAAAAATATCCTAGAAAATGGAGAAGCAAACATCAGAGAATCATAGAATAGTTTGGGTTGGAAGGGACCTCAAAGAACATAGAGTTCTAACCCCCTGCCATAGGCAGGGACACATCCCACTACATCAGGCTGCTCAGTGCCTTTTCCAGCCTGGCCTTGAACACCTCCAGGGATTGAGGGGGCATCCACAACCTCTCTGGGCAACCTGTTCCACTGTTTCACCACCCTCACTGTAAATAATTTCTTTCTTATGTCAAGCCTGAATCTACCCCCTTCCAATTTACATCCATTATTTCTAGTCACGTATTTCTAGTCACATATCTTATTAAAAAGTCCTTCCCCTGCCTTTCTGTAGGACCCCCTCAGGTATTGATAAGCTACTATGAGGTCCCCCCTGAGCATTCTTCAGGCTGAACATCCCCAACTCCTTCAGCCTACCTTCATAATGCAGTTGCTCCAGCCCTTTGATCATTTTCGTGGCCCTCCTCTGGACCCACTCCAACAGCTCAATGTCCTTCTTGTGTTGAGGGCTCCAGAACTGGACAAAATACTCCAGGTGGAATCTCACCAGAGCTGAGTAGAGGGGCAAAATCACCTCTCTTGACCTGCTGGTCACATTCCTCTTGATGCAACCCAGGATTTGGTTGGCCTGAAACATGGAAACAGGATACTCAAGCCCACCCCCTGCTCTCCCAAACCAGAAAAGCAAGCTCTGACTCCCCAGCATTGCACACCACTGAATACAAAAGAGGGGCCAGAAATTGCATGAAGGTGGCAGCATGTTTGCAGAAGACCTGACAATCTGCCTGCAGCAATGGCCATCTCAGGTTGGCAGACTGTTGCAGCCAGCCCCAAAGAGGGGCTGAGAGCACGGCAGGGCTCAGCACTGCTGCCTTTGGAACCGACCTAGAGGTGCCAGAATGTATTAGATAAACATCTTAATCCAATTTAAGCAAAATAATTTATTCATAAATGTCTCATGAGAAGGGAAGGTGTACCTTATTCAATATTTTATGCCACTGATGTGGTTTGCAAAGGATTTCTAACTTCTGGCTTAGTAAACAACCTTTTTTTCAAATTCCTGCAGAAGTGGGCAAGCAGCTGTACTACAACTCCTGCAGAGAACATTTGGACCCCAGACACTGTCACATCCCCTCTTTTTAACAATAACACAGAATGTTTATGATTTTCCAGAATGTATAGGAAGAGAGTAAAAAGTTAGGAGCTGTTGTTTGATGATCAATGGGCTGGAGCAACTGCCTTATGAAGGCAGGCTGAAGGAGTTGGGATTGGTCAGCCTGGAGAAGGCTCAGGGGGGACCTCATAGTAGCTTATCAGTACCTGAGGGGGGCCTACAGAAAGGCAGGGGTAGGAATTTTAATAAGATATGTGATGGGAGGACTAGAAATAATGGATGTAAATTGGAAAGGGGTAGATTCAGGCTGGATATAAGAAAGAAATTCTTTCCAGTGAGGGTGGTGAAACACTGGAAGAGGTTGCCCAGAGAGGCTGTGGATGCCCCTTCTCTGGAGGTGTTCAAGGCCAGGATGGACAAGGCACTGAGCAGCCTGATGTAGTGGGAGATGTCCCTGCCTATGGCAGGGGAGTTGGAAATCTGTGTTCTTTAAGGCCCCTTCCAACCCAAACTATTCTATGATTCTATGATTCTGTTTCTAGAAATGCAATTATGCTGAAATATGTTAAAAGATTACATCCATTTCAATTACATTTGAAAGGAAAAAATACTAAAAACTCAAGGCTGAGATGGAATCATCCTCATATTTAATTCCTTACAATTATCTTTGCTATTGATATATTTAGATACTTCTATGATATCTACTATTTTTCTTACTTCATGAGGCAGTTTAATAAGGTTACACCAGCACGTGTGAACTAAATTATCCTGTGATTATAAAATATTCTGCTTTTGTTACCCTTGGGCCCAAAAATCAATCCCATCACCTATATTGATCTCAGTAGTAGAGTAAACTGGGGGTGCAGAGAGCAATTCAAAACACAGCTGGTCTCTGGTAAGGTCAGGAGAAGATCTTGCTGTGGGACTTCACAGCTCCTTAGTCCTTGTCATGCTTCTAGCATTCCTGGGAGGACAGAAAAATCCAAGCAAGCTCTGTAAAAAGAGGCTGTCTACAAATAATTGGAAGTAATTCCAAGTCTGCCTGCTTTATAGAAGATTTGGGATTTAATTATACTATTTGCAAAGCTTTCCTGGCATTCTTGAGATTACTGAGCTCATGTTTAAAGCAGTAAACTCTGGAAACCACTAATGTTAATCTTTTTTTCTTTACAGGTCCTGGAAAAATGGAAATGCTGTTTGAAATTTATGTGGTATTTTTCAGTCACATTAAATGGATGGCCAGTAAATTGTGAGTCAGTCAGATTTATAATGATTGCTAGGAAAAGGATGGGAAATGGGGGTTTGTCAGATTATGGTCAGTGTGAGAATTCCACACAGCATTTAACCTCCTATTGTGTAACATTTTTAATTTTAAAAATATCACTATCCAATATCAATATTGGATAAAAAGTGGATTAAAAAGTAACTGATATGTTTTATGGAGCATTGCTTAAAGGGGATACTTACTGGAAGAGGGTGTCTCAGAAAAGCTCTGAAGTAACCAATGCCCAGTACTGTTGGCTTCTTTTTTTAAAAAATAATAAAATATGAAATGACTAATAAAATCTGCAGAAACACACTGGCAGAATGGTAAATCATGTTTGGGCGTGGACCTGCTGGGGAGAGTCCAGAGGAGGGCCAAGACAGTGATCTGAGGGTTGGAGGACAAGCTGAGAGTTTTGGGACCACTCAGCCTGGAGAAGGTTCTGGAAGACCTACCAGTATCTGAAGGGGGTATGCAAAAAAGCTGGGGAGGGATTATTTGCCAGGGTATGTAGTGATGAGGGGCAATGGTTTTAAACTAGAGCAGGGCAGGTTTAGATTAGACATCAGGAAGTTCTTCACTATGAGGGTGGTGAGGCACTGGAACAGGTTTCTCAGAGAAGTGGTGGAGGCTACATCCCTGGAGACATTCCAAGTCCAGGCTTGATGAGGCTCTGAGCAAGCTGATCTACTGCAAGATGTTCCTGCTCATGGCAGGGGTAAGTGGATGAGATGGCCTTTAATGGTCCCTTCCCATCATTCTGTGGCTCAGATGAGAACAACACATTCATTGAATCATAGAATAGTTTGGGTTGGAAGGGACCTTAAAGATCACCAAGTTCCAACCCCCCTGCCATAGGCAGGGACACCTCCCACTACATCAGGCTGCTCAGTGCCTTGTCCAGCCTGGTCTTGAACACCTCCAAAGAGGTGTTCCACAACCTCTCTGAACAACCTCTTCCAGTGTTTCACCACCCTCACTGGAAAGAATTTCTTTCTTATATCTAGCCTGAATCTACCCCCTTCCAATTTACATCCGTTATTTCTGGTCCTCCCATCACATATCTTATTAAAAAGTCCTTCCCCTGCCTTTCTGTAGAACCCCTTCCGGTAATGAGAAGTTACTAGAAGGTCCCCCCTGAGCCTTCTCTTCTCCAGGATGAACAATCCCAACTCCTTCAGCCTGTCTTCATAGGGCAGTTGCTCCAGCCCTTTGACCATCTTTGTGGCCCTCCTCTGGACCCGCTCCAACAGCTCAATGTCCTTCTTGTGTTGAGGGCTCCAGAACTGGGCGCAATACTCCAGGTGGGGTCTCACCAGTGCTGAGTAGAGGGGCATCATCTATGATTCTATGATGAGAACTTGCACAAAGTGATTGTGGACACCTCCATAAACCGAGCAGAGGGGAAAAACCACCAACAAAAATCCCTATTACAATCAATGACAAGAGTCTTTGTGACTTTGACACAGATGGGGTTTTCCAGTCAGTCAATGGTTGATGTATCCATAAACAGAGACTGCAGTTCTGACTGTGAAGACATCTTATTACAATCAACAGGACTGAAAATATTCAAGGGTTGCAACAGAAGAGCCAACTGAATGAAAGAGCTGCTGCTGGTAATGCTGCTGCTCACAGGACTGGTCTCAGCTGCAGGAACTTTGTAGCCTTGCCGAAGATGAGCCCTTGATTTGAGCAGGTCTGTGAGCATTGACTGTGTTACCAAGCAGCTGAGTGGCTTCCCAGTCAGATGCTTCGCTTCATCTTTTGTTCATTCTGTATTTCCTAGTTAATGATGCTGTAGACCAGCCTGGATGTTTCTTCCATCTCAAAAATCAAAAGATTATTGCTAAATTGGCAAAGATTCAGAAATGAGATGGGGGAGTAGTTCAAAATCTGGCAAGTGCACATTACAGTGATAAAGCATCTCTGGCAGCTTGGCTTTTTGAAAGAGTAAGAAGTAACTTTTGTTATATGTGCATGAAGAAAAGAGCATCTGATATGATGCAGTTGTGTCGTAAAAAAGTACAACAAAATCTAATACCTGAAAGGTAAATCTAGACAAATAATTACCATTATATGATACCCTAAATCTTGTTTGAGGTCTTGTCACAAGCTGTCTCTAGAAACTTTTCTGGACAAGCAGATCTGCAAAACAGACCTAATATTCCAGTGTAACCTCCAGATTTCAAGACACACATTAAGCTTCTGAGAAGTTACTGCCCTTAGCTCTGGAGTCCTCAGTGTCTGGACGTCAGACACAGCAAGGAACGCTACAAAGGAAACAACCACTTTATTTTTCACTCCAAACTTTTTCAATTTATGAGCTACAACACTTTAAAGAGCCAGAGCCTGAAGGCAGCCTCTCTCTGCTGGGTCCTCCCAGCCCATGGCTCCCTTTTTGGCCAGAGCATTTTCCATAGTCTGGAAAAGAGATGCTGTCATGGAAGAAATGCTGCAAGCTGAGAGCAAGGGTCACCTCCAGCTTCTGCTGAGAGACATCCTGTGTGAACCTGGTGCAAAAACCCCCATGGGACAGCCAGGAAGAGCTGCAAAGTGCTGACAGTCCTCGACCACTTCACCCCATCTTCTCCATCCCTTCTCCAGCCCTGTCAGATGAGGGCTTCAGCCCACAGTGACTTCTACAGGACCTCAGCAAGACCAAATATGATTTGTCATTTGACTGCAAGATGTTTTACCAAATGCATATTCCAAAGATCAACCACAAATTTCGGGTGTGGAGGCAGGGTCTTCTGAATAAACTGTGACAACCTCTGTTTTGCAAATTAGTCTATTACATTCATTTCTCAAGGAGAGACTTAATGAATCAAAAATCAATTCACATGTTGAGAAATTAATTTTGAGTAATGGTACCAGAGGGGAAAAAAACAAACCAGAATTGCACTGATTCAGTATTTTCCAAATTATATGCTCTTGTTTTTGTTATCTAATCCTGTTTTTTTTTTCAAAATTGATCTCTGTTTAGTGTTAGTTAGTGGTAAAAATATTTGAAGAGTGAGCAATGTATGTGACTGGATATTAAGTTTTCCTTAATTTATTTTCAGATTGGCCACCAAATGGAAAAATCAATTATTCTCACAATTCTATCCACTATAACTAAGCACCTCTCTTCTAATATGCTGCTCTCCATGGTTTTCTCCTCTTTTATTGATATTTTATTTGGACTTGGGGTTCTCCCCAGGTGATATCTTCTGGCATTTTCATTCACAGATGCTTCTCTTAATTTTTTCTGCTGTTTGTGGTGATTTTAACTGCAAGTTTCACTAACATGATGTTTACTGCCTCCTTCAGATAACGAATCTATTAACTAAAACTGTATCTAACAACAATCCAGTGGGTATGAATACTGCTTCACTGTGGTTAAATGTTGGTTTTCATTGTCTTTCAAAAGGTTTTCAGAGCACATTGTAACGGGACCATCCAGTTCACTTAGAATAGTTTGTACAATGGGAAAGCAATGATGGTGGGGTGAGGCTGATCAAATTCCCCATCTTCCCAACTACTCAAGAGGAACTTAACAGTGACCAGGGGGATGGAGAGGGGCTGTGAAGATTAAGGCCAGGCTGGACATGGCTATGAGCAACCTGGTCTAGTGGGAGGTGTCCCTACCCATGGCAGGGGGGTTGGAACTAGATGATCTTTAAGGTCCTTTCCAACTCAAACCGTTCTATGAGACACCACAGAAGGCAGTATCATGTTTTTCAACAAAATCAAAATGCCATTGCCCCTTCCCTCCTATTGCCTTGTAACTGTCAAGAAGGATGTTGGATAAAACATATACCCTATAAAATCCTCCTGTTTAGTACTCATAGTTCTCATTAGCTTCTTCATTTTAGTGGCTATTTGCATCTATTTTCCCCATGGTTGTAGGCACACTTATTTTATGCAAAGAGAGTATAATATTGCCAGTTACCCACTGTGAAACTCTTGATAATTTTTTCAGAGCTATTAAAGTGTTGGCTCCACTCAACAGCTGTTTACCTCAATACCACCATTAAGATGAAAAATTAGCTTAGAGATATTTCTTGGGCCAAAGATCATTTCAGCAGTACATGTGAAGTAAACATTTATTCAAATGACAGCCTGGGGCTAAAAAGAAGAAGACATTCCAGAAGCCTGTTAGCAACAGGAGGAACATCTAGAGACTAGAGAAAGGGAAAATTTATAACAGATGTTACAAGGACTGAAATTTGGTGAGTTTATTTTTTTTGCTTCATCATGGATGAAGCATGAGCCACATGGATCCAACATGAGCCACCAGTGTGCACTTGCAGCCAAGAAGGCCAACCAAATCCTAGGCTGCATCAAGAGGAGTGTGACCAGTAGGTCAACAGAGGTGATTTTGCCCCTCAGCTCTGGTGAGACCCCACCTGGAGTACTGCGCCCAGTTCTGGAGCCCTCAACACAAGAAGGACATTGAGCTGTTGGAGTGGGTCCAGAGGAGGGCCACGAAGATGGTCAAAGGGCTGGAGCAACTGCCTTATGAAGACAGGCTGAAGGAGTTGGGGTTGTTCAGCCTGAAGAAGAGAAGGCTCAGGGGGGACCTCATAGTAATTTATCAGTACCTGAGGGGGTCTTACAGAAAGGCGGGGGAAGGACTTTTTAATAAGATATGTGATGGGAGGACTAGAAACAATAGATGTAAATTGGAAGGGAGTAGATTTAGACTTGACATAAGAAAGAAATTGTTTACATTGAGGGTGGTGAAACACTGGAAGAGGTTGTTCAGAGAGGTTGTGGAACACATCTTTGGAGGTGTTCAAGACCAGGCTGGACAAGGCACTGAGCAGCCTGATCTAGTGGGAGGTGTCCCTGCCTATGGCAGGGGGATTGGAACTCGATGATCTTTAAGGTCCCTTCCAACCCAAACTATTCTACGATTCTATGTAAAATTCAATCATTTGGTTAGTGCCATTAGCATCATTACTAAGAGTTAAAACTCCAGGTGCAGAGAACAGGAATATATTATACATCACTTAGATGGGTTTGCTGATCAGGGGAGCCCATGGAAACTGCTGAAGGAGCTGTAAATCTTACAGGCAAGAGGGTGAGGCAATATAACAACACACACAGGGGATGAGAAGTTTTAGAATACTAGAAAGACTAAAAATACAATGTCAGAGGTCATGGAAGTATGAGGGAGAACAGAACTGGAGTTACAGCTCAATCTGCCAGTTTTAATTTTCAGAATAATATGTAAGCAAACAATGTTTTTTATGAATATATGGAAGATAAAGCAGGGATGACTAACAGCTAAAATGGTTTTATCAAGGAACAATCTTGTCAAATTTAATTTATTCTGTTCTATTACAGGATAACTCACCTCATAGATAAGAACAAAGATATAGTTGTCCTGTATCTCAACTTTTAAGGTCTGAATGCCCTCTTCTGTAATATTTTCATAGCCAGAGGGGGAAAGGTTGTTAAAGTGAAGCTCCTGGAAGACGAATACATAGGTAGGTGGCAAGAAACACTTTAAAAGAGCAGCTGCTTGTAACTCACTGATATATTGACTGTGTATCTTTAGCAGTTCCACAAGAGCCTGCATTGGGTTTGGTGTTAGTCAATACTGTTATTAATGGCTTAAACAATGAAACAGGTTATATGCTTATTAAAATCACCAGATTATGTTAACCTAAATGAGCTGCAAGCACTCTGGAGACTGAAGTAGTTAAGTACATAAGCATGATGCTGTGCCCAGGTTAGGATAACCTGCTTGTCGTCAGGGCTAATTAATGACATTAGCATCTTGCTGATGTGACCACCTGGTTTGCAGTAGCTGTGGTATCCCTGAATGGCTCTGCAGAGAAGCTCTGGAGGAGAGAAGTTCCATACTTTCTCCATTTAATCTCCTTCCCTAGATGCTGATTTACTGGCAGGACACTTAGGTATGTTTAAACATTTTACCATAAATCCTCCTGGAAACACAGTGGACTCAGCTGTGCTGTGTTGTGTAATGCCAGGATGAATGCTGGCTTGATGCTAGAATAACATCTTGTGCAGCATCAAAATCTCCCTCTGCAGCCCCCAACCTTCACCTGCAGACTCCTCTGGCGCCAAGTATTGATCAGACCCTTCGTGTTAGAAAGGTCTGCATAGTGTCTAATACCTGCATGAGAGCAGTGGCAGTTTTCCTGCTTCTCCTGAAATTATTGTAGGAGGACTGTGATTCTAACAGATCAAGGCCAGAGGAGTTAATATTACCTACTTTTGCCTTCCTGTAGTCTAGTTCTAAAATTAGAAACAAGCAGAAACACTACACGGAATCCTAATTGGCTTGTCACTGGGGTAAAATAATAGGCCAGATTCTGACTGATCAGATCCTCCTCTTGCTACATCCTCACTGGTTTGTTGCTTAACTTCTTGGGAAGAAATATCTGAAAATAAATGTAACAGATATTTAATTAAATTATAATGTTAATCTAATTAAAGTATCTTCCTTTTTAATCCAGTGTACAGCAAAATATTTTTAGACACTGTCTAGTATGAAAAAAATTTACAGAAAACATCATAAGTCTGACTGCAGTTGTATTACCTAGTTACAGGCAGAGAAGGGACTTCAGCACTGGTAGGTACAATTTTTGAAAGCCTCATTAATATTACAATTAGCATCATATAGTCCTTATCCAGATGGCTGAATGTTGATGGTAGGAAAGCTGCAGCCACCTATGCAACGTTTGGGGATCTGGAAAGAAAATATTAAATTAATCTTGTTGGTAGAAAAGTTTATGTACTCATTGTAAACTAGGCTGGTCTAGAGAAATAGTAGTCCTTCTATGTGTGAATTTTAGTCTAGGAGACATATCTTAACTAAACTTTTATTATTTGAAAACATGTCTAGACACCAGCCTTAACTGCACAGTGATCTTTGAAGAGATGCAGTATATTGCCTGCAGCATGGTATTTCACAGTGCCTTTTGTATTGAGTCTACCGACCCTCTGGCAAACAGCTGCCACGGCAAGAGAGATGAGATTTCCATCATTTCAGAGGGAGCTCTGATGGTGTGTCTGAATGGCACAATACAACAAGTCACCTGAAGCTCTGTCCGGGTTAATTAGCAGCTCTAGCAAGCAAGCCACACCACCGAAGCAGTGTGGCTGCTGGTGGGAGCAGATGAATCCCTCAGAGAAGCCCCAGATAGGAAGACAACATGGTGGACCATGCAGAATGCTGAGAGAGTTTAGCAGACCTCGACAGCAAGCTTTTCTTGGTGGGCAGTCACTGGAAAAGCTCAGATCTCAAGTGTCCCATAAAGTGTTTTACATCAGCCAGTATATTTCAGAGTAGTTCTGCACATCATCCAAGTTATGTAGGCTGAGGGAAGGAAACTAAAGCAGATCTGAGTTGTGTCAGAGTGCACCAGAATCTCTTATTCTTCATTGTAGATCTCAGTAATTACATTCTCGTTTCCCCTGTATTTACTTCAACATGTTTTTCTGCACCTCTCACCTCCTCTTTTCCCATCAATATTCACTGTTCATCATGCTTTTTCACTTAGAATCAGAGAATCATAGAATAGTTCGGGTTGAAAAGGACCTTAAAGATCATCGAGTTCCGACCCCTCTACCATAGGCAGGGACACCTCCCACTAGATCAGGCTGCTCAGTGCCTTGTCCAGCCTGGCCTTAAACACCTCCAGAGAGGGGGCATCCACAACCTCTCTGGACAACCTCTTCCAGTGTTTCACCACCCTCACTATAAAGAATTTCTTTCTTCTATCTCTCCTGAAACCTGTGAACCTGTCCTGAGTTATGAAGTCAGATCTTCAGCTATCACTAGGAATCCTGCTTTTCCATCATTTTCTTTCACTTAAAAAGTGGTGAGATCTTTCCTTCCTTTTAGTTTTTGCTTCCACAAGCAACTCAGGTTTTTCTCCCCTTCCTTACACCTTGCAGCCACTGACTACCCCTGTCTCACCAGCCCCTTCTCATCTACTAATGTGAACTTCTGTCATTTGCAGCATATTGGTTCAGGGTGGACTTCTGAGTACATGACTTTTTCCTGATGATGGCACCCCATTCCCCAGTTCTTTGGCATATATAGTCCTACAGCTTGCTTGGGATGTGGCTCCATCAGGACCATGTTGTGCTGCTGGGGAGGGACTATTTGCCAGGGTATGTAGTGATAAGATTAGGGGCAATGGTTTTAAACTAGAGCAGGGCAGGTTTAGATTAGACATCAGGAAGAAGTTCTTCACCTTGAGGGTGGTGAGGCACTAGAACAGGTTGCCCAGAGTTGCTTCTTGAGTGCCCTACAGGGGTCTCCCTCTGTCACAACCAACCTGAGCAGGACTAAGTTCAAGAGAAGTGAAGCAAACCCTCCAAGTTAACCCACTTTTTAATTCTTAAGATGTGCCCTAATTAGACCATTTCTGACTGAAAGAGCATCAGCAATTTCACTCCAACAGGTAAGAGCAATTTCAGCCAGCCCTTTGCTGTGCCTCACCCACTGCTGTAAACACTGCAGAAATAGAAAGAAATGCCATTTCCCACTCCCTGGGAAGGAACATTTCACCAGTGCAGCCAGGCCCCTGGGGGAAAGGATGCCAAAATGTGCAGAAACTATAATAAAAAAAGACATAATGTAAAAGTTAATGGGTTTTGATAGACAGCAAGAGCTCATCAGTGGTGAGGCTGTGGGTTACTGTGGCAACAGGGCTGAGCACCGGGGCTGCCTGGGCTCCCTCCATTCCCAGGTCTCAGCTGAAAGGGAATCACTGCTCCTCCTGGGAAACACAGCAGCCCCTATTTGCTGCAGCTCCAGACATCATGGGACAAGGGAAAAAAAGACTGGAGCGATGTGCCTGTGTTAAGGTGCACCAGTGCTGGCACTAAACCCAAAACAAGCTCAGGTTATCTCTGTCATCAATGAAATGGCACAAATAGGATATGTGATGGCAGGACTAGGAATAACAGATGTAAGCTGGAAGAGGGGAAATTCAGGCTGGATCTAAGAAATAAATTCTTTACAGTGAGGGTGGTGAGACACTGGAAGAGGTTGCCCAGAGAGGCTGTAGATGTCCCCTCTCTGGAGGTGTTCAAGGCCAGGCTGGACAAGGCACTGAGCAACCTGGTCTAGTGGGAGGTGTCCCTGCCTATGGCAGGGGGGTTGGAACTCAATGATCTTTAAAGTCCCTTCCAATCCAAACCATTCTATGATTCTATGAAAACATTCCTTGTCCTTTACTGTTGGCACGCCTTCAGCTCACAATGGGAACAGAGTGGAGAACTTCAGCTTCTACTTGGGGTGCCTCACACATCCTTGTACAGGGTTAGTCACAAGCTGGAGAGCATCAAGACTACCACAACTCGCATCCCTCCTCTTCCAAATTTAGGATTTAAGCCAGACTAAATTAGATTAAGTTTGTTCTTACAACTTGTGTTAAAAGGTTTTAGTACTTATATGTAGCTATTTAAGAGGGGTCAGGGTGAAATCATCAGTTGTTGATAGGCACTGGGTGACCACAGAACCATCCAGATTGGAAGATCATCACATCTAACCATCAACCTAACTCTGACAAACCCATGACTAAACCATATCCCTCAGCACCACGTCTGCCTGTCTTTTAAATACCTCCAAGGATGGTGACTCCAGTACTTCTCAGACAGCCTATTCCAGTCTTGATAATCCTTTCAGTGAAGGAATGTCCCACAATATCCACCCTAACCTCCCCTCAACATAATTTGAGGCCAGTTCCAAAGACTGATATCACAGAAACCTGGGAGGAAATTCCCAGAGTAGTGGAGCAGTTCATGTACTCTTATGTGGAGCTACAGATAGGATAAGCCACCTGGCAGCTAGATCTGTGAAGGGGGAAAAATTAAATGCCTCTTAGGCAGAGCTACATTTGTATAGGGATGGAGGGAGAGAGAGAGGAAGGGAAATTTAGGGGGGAGAAGGTGAGATGATGTAATGTGCCTGAATAGGGGCATGTATCTGAGTACATTCTCATGTGATGAACAGTTTTTCCCAGTTCCCTCAACCGTCACCCTAGTAGAATCCTGCCCCACAAAACTTGTCCGACACTCTATTGCTATTTATTCATTAACACAGAACTTCCTACTACCCCATTCCCTCCTCACAGGCTTCTCTCTTTTCTGTGTAAGTCCCTTTCCTTGCTAACTCTTCTCCAACCATGCATTCACTCCTCCCTGCTATCTTTCTCTTATTTTCACACTACATGAATATCAATGAATTCCCAGGTGTGCACTCCTTGCCAGACATCGCCCACGGCCCAGCAACTGCCTTTGTCTGTTGTTCTTATCCACCGTATCCAAGGGTTTCCCCGGCACAACATCCAGCCCTTTCCAACAGAGCTCCAAACAAAATGTGTGAGCAGTTCTCCAGCTCTGCAAATAACAGACTAGTTGCAGAGAGAAATGCTGTGATTACAAACATTGAATAATAAAGCTTTTATACTGAATTTTGTGTAATGATCTCTATATATACTAAAAAATCAGTATGTTTATGGTTAGATAAAATGATCAATAGTATGGAGTATTGTGTCCAGTTCTGGAGTCCTCACCATAAGAAGGACATTGAGCTGTTGGAGCAGGTCCAGAGGAGGGGCGCGAAGATGGTCAAAGGGCAGGAGCAACTGCCTTATGAAGACAGGCTGAAGGAGTTGGGGTTGTTCAGCTTGGAGAAGAGAAGGCTCAGGGGGAACCTCATAGTAACTTATCAGAACTTTAGGGGGTCCTACAGAAAAGCAGGGGTAGGACTTTTTAATAAGATATTGGATGGGAGGACTAGAACCAATGGATGTAAATTGGAAGGGGGTAGATTCAGGCTAGACATAAGAAAGAAATTCTTTACAGTGAAGGTGGTGAAACACTGGAACTGGTTGCCCAGAGAGGTTGTGGATGCCCCCTCAATCCCTGGAGGTGTTCAAGACCAGGCTGGACAAGGCACTGAGCAGCCTGATGTAGTGGGAGGTGTCCCTGCCTATGGCAGGAGGGTTGGAACTTGATGAGCTTTAAGGTCCCTTCCAATCGAAACTATTCTATGATTCTATGATGCAATTTGGGGGATAAGGTAGACTTTTTAAGATTAAATAAATTCTCTTTAAACTTGCCTATACTTAACTACATGCGTACACAAAAATGCTTTTAAAACCAGTTCTTATGGTTGTACAATCCAGTGCTGAAGAGAATGTGCCAAAAAAAGAGCTGCCTGTGCCATCTGATTTCCATCACCTCTCATCAGTCCTGTGTGCTGACATGCTAATTGGTAAACAGGATCCTACTTCATCAGGCGTGTAAGGCAGGATCTGCTGTCCAGAGAGATCAAGATGATGAGAATCTTGTTTCACTTGCTAAAGAACCTTTTGCTGAAAATCCTTGCTTCAGACTCTTTGTTAGGTGAGATCGATGGCAGACACAGGACTAGGACTCAGTTAACTCCTAGGAAGAAAAACAGTGGAGGTGCAACAGGTTGTTGGAGAGAAAGGATAATCTCCCAAGGATTAAGATGATGAAAGCTGTCCTGAAGAGCTGGACACCATCCCTACTTCTGCCACACAGTTCTCCTGCTGTGCCAGGCAAGATGCTTAAAACTTTCTAGAGATGAGCAGCAACTCAGCACAGCTCCTTCTGAGGCTTCATTTGCAGAACTGCGGCAACCAGAATCCAGAGGAGCTCTACTTTGAGGAATGAGGTCCCAGCTGCCTTTTAAGTGTTCTGCCCAGAATATACCAACCTTCCCATCTCATAAAGCTGTGGCATTTTCTAAGACTATGAAGCACACAAATAATTGTGTCATTGGGTATTCTGAATAAAATTCTGATACCAAAGACTGAGACTAGAGGATTCAAAGCTCTAGACAGGGACACAGAGTGACTCAGCTACCCCCAGAATAAAGATCCAGTACTACATTCCCCTTTTTTGATGCACTAATGGCCTAGTTGGCATCACTTAAGAGTCCATGTGAAATCTATGCCCTTTTGGCACCAGAGATCAGAGGTCAACCTAAAAAACCTCCCAGGACAACCAAATCAGCCACTGCCTGGACAGAGGCAATTGAGTCTCCTTTCCCATACTCTTTTACTCAGCTTGTCAGCAGAATCCCATTTCCTTCTGCCGCTTTGTCCTTTCTTCCTCAGACTGGTTCCCACATTTCCCTCTCTACTCCAGTCTGACTCTCACAGCTTCTCCTTCAATCAGGATATCTGCCTTCCCATAGCTCTTGGCCCATCTCTTTTGCAGAACACCTCATCCCTCCTCTGCTGGCTTCTTCCCAGGTCCAGATCTCCTCCCTCTGCCATACCAGTTCCAGGTTTCATCCTCCTTGTGTCCACATCCACAGGCTCTCTATCCCTCAACACCTCATTTGGCTCAGATCCCTCCCTGACCCTTTTCTTTTTGAGCTCTCAGAACTTCCTGCCCTACCCTCAATCCAACATCCAGCCCTAAAACTATTTCTCTAGGGCTACTTAAGATCTCCTCCTGCCTTCTAGGTCTGGATCCTATTATCATCAATGGACCTTTCAGGAAAGACAGGTGTCCTATGTTGAACCCTGGGGTTCCAGCTGGCCTCAGCCTGAAGAAAACAGGGCACTGCAGGGAAAGACTATCACTACTACTGCTCCTCAAGACTGAAACAAGTTTGGTTACTCTCTGAAGGTGGCATATGAAAATCAGCAGCTGCACAGCAGGAGCAAAATGAGGCAGCAGAGCATACACAGGCACCTCCATCAGCTGTAATTTGTATGATTTGGACTCACCTCCCTAAGTGAGACAAGAACGAGTATTAGGGGTCCACATTGCCCATGTCTGAGCAAGCCCATGCCACATGTCACCATTCACCCTTCCACAAGGGGAGAACTCTTGTGTGCAGGACAGTTATAGTGTGACTCCCCTGAGGCAGCTCCTCTTGCCCTCCCACCCTCTAGTGAGAGCTTTCAAAGCTATCTAGCCCTGACATGAGCATGGGGGCCTGAAAGCCTGTTAGCCTGTGTTGCCACCCCCTGCTGCAGCAAAGTTAGAATCATAGAATAGTTCGGGTTGGAAGGGACCTTAAAGATCATTGAGTTCCGACCCTCCTACCCTCCTTCCCACTACTTCAGGCTGCTCAGTGCCTTGTCCAGCCTGGCCTTAAACACCTCCAGAGAGGGGGCATCCACAACCTCTCTGGGCAACCTCTTCCAGTGTTTCACCACCCTCACTGTAAAAAAGAATTTTTTTCTTATATCTAGCCTGAATCTCCCCCCTCCCATTTTACATCCATTATTTCTAGTCCTCCCATCACATATCTTACTAAAAAGTCCTACCCCTGCCTTTCTGTAGTCCTCTCTCAGGTATTGATAAGTTACGTGGAAAGGCTTGGCGTGGTCACTCCATCACACCGCCCCTGGTTTTGGCAGAGACCAAAACTTCTGCAAGCGGAGGAAAAATTCCTACCGAACGACAGGAATCAAGCGACTCTCCCTCTTCCCGGGTACGGATGAGCACTAATATTTAATTGTGTGCGGCCCTCTGCCGGCACCGAGCGGCAGCCTGCGCGGCTGCTGCCTCTGCCCAGCAGCTCCGCTCTCCGGCTGCAAGCACGTCCCGGGAGAGGACAGCTCTCAGCGCTCCATGTCTGCGCCATCAATTACTGCTATTAACTCTGGCTCAACGCATAGGTCGGGGACTGCAAATCCCAGTGTCACCGGCATACGGATGATTATTACCCGATGCTAATTGCTCATTAATATATGCTAGTCTGTGCTGGCGCCAGCAAGCCCAGCACAGTGAGTGCCAGACCGAAGCCACTTGGCTTCAACAGAGCCACTCTTCTCCAATGGTGCCACCTCAACCACCCCATGGCTGCTCTGTGTTCAAGGAATCATAGAATAGTTTGGGTTGGAAGGGAGCTTAAAGATCATCGAGTTCCAACCCCCCCTGCCATAGGCAGGGACATCTTTCACTAGATCAGGCTGCTCAGTGACTTGTCCAGCCTGGTCTTGAACACCTCCAGAGAGGGGGCATCCACAACCTCTCTGGGAAACCTCTTCCAGTGTTTCACCACCCTCACTGTAAAGAATTTCTTTCTTATGTCGAGTCTAAATCTACCCCCTTCCAATTTATGTCCATTGTTTCTGGTCCTCCCATCCAATATCTTATTAAAAAGTCCTACCCCTGCCTTTCTGTAGCCCCCTCACGTCAAGTTACTCTGAGGTCCCCCCTGAGCCTTCTCCAGGCTGAACAACCCCAACTCCTTCAGCCTGTCTTCATAGGGCAGTTGCTCCAGCCCTTTGACCATCTTCATGGCCCTTTTCTGGACCCGCTCCAATAGCTCAATGTCCTTCTTGTGTTGAACTGGATGCAAGGGTGTCTCCTCCATGTCTTCCATCCCAACTCCAACTCCCAACTCATTCCCCATCCCAAAGACCTCACCCTGGCGGAGGTCTGATTTAGATGTGAGACCAGCAGTGTCTCCGGGCTCCATCTGCACCAGGGCAGGAGGCTGCTGCTCTTCACCTCACCACAGGAGATGTGGCAGCTCAAGCCCCTGGCTTGCAGACAGACACATTTTGTGAAGGAACGGATCACACAGTCTTTTAGAAGAAACCCAAACACAGGCTTTCAACTTTAAAATGCCTGAACGTGTCTCCCAGAGCAGGCAGCAGCCCGGGGTAGCCCCATCGGTAGCGGCGCCCTGGGCGGAGGGGCTGAGGGGAGGCCACAGCGGCCATGGCGTTCGCCCTTTCCTCTCAGCGACTCTTCGGCCCCAAGCCCCGCCACCACGTCTCCTCTGGAACGGCGCCTCGGTCTTGTGCAGCCTGATGTAGTGGGAGGTGTCCCGGCCTATGGCAGGGGGTTTGGAACTCGATGAACTTTAAGGTCCCTTCCAACCCCAACTATTCTATGATTCTATGAGTCTATGTTCCCCCGCACACGTCCGACCGGCGGGCGCTGTGGCGGTTATTGGGCGCTGTGGTGGTTATTGAGCGCTGTGGTGGTTACTGGGCGCTGTGGTGATTTCTGGAGGCTGTGGTGGTTACCGGACGCTGTGGCAGTTACTGGGGGCTGTCGTGGTTACTGGACGCTGTGGCGGCTGCCGGACGTTGTGTCGGTGATTGGCCGTTGTGGCCATTGGCGCCCTGCGCGGCAA
>VZTY01001487.1:27666-106383 GCA_013400935.1 Turnix velox
GGAGGGGCTCGCCGGCTCTCGCACGCAGCGACGGCGGCGGAGCGCGTCGCGTCGAGCGGAGTGAGGAGGGAGGAGGAGGAGAAGGAGGAGGAGAGGAGGAGGAGGAAGAAGGGGAGGGAGGATCTTCTCGGCGAGGATGCCCGGAGCGGCTGCAGGGACGGCGGCGACAGGAGCAGGCTCGTCAGGAGCGGCAGCAGCGGGGATGCTCCCGGCTCAGGAGGCGGCCAAGATCTACCACACCAACTACGTGAGGAACTCGCGGGCCATCGGCGTGCTCTGGGCCATCTTCACCATCTGCTTTGCCATCGTCAACGTGGTGTGCTTCATCCAGCCCTACTGGATCGGGGACGGCGTGGACACCCCGCAGGCGGGCTACTTCGGGCTCTTCCACTACTGCATCGGCAACGGCTTCAGCCGGGAACTCACCTGCCGGGGCAGCTTCACGGACTTCTCCAGTCTGCCCTCGGGAGCCTTCAAAGCTGCCTCCTTCTTCATCGGGCTCTCGATGATGCTCATCATCGCCTGCATCGTCTGCTTCATCCTCTTCTTCTTCTGTAACACAGCCACCGTCTACAAGATCTGTGCCTGGATGCAGCTGACCTCGGGTGAGTGGGGGCAGCAGCCTGGGACCGGGGGGGGTTCTTTGCGCCGCCCTGCCCGCCCCTGTCCTCCCTGGCCCCGCGGAGGGAACGGGCGGCTCTGCAGAAACTTGGAACTACCCGGGCCGGGAGGGAGTAAGGGAACGGCCCGGGATGCCCCGCCGGGGATGGTGAGCTCTGGGGGGGCCGGGACGCCTCAGCTGCGCTGCGGAGCGGTGCCGGTGTCTGCCCCGGGGTGCCCTTCCTCCCGCACGGCTACCGGGCGTGGGCCGAGGTCAGCCTCAGCCCTCGGCTCCTCACAACCCCGGAACATGGGCGGAGAAACGGTCCGGTTTCGGCCCGTGAGCATCAAACAGCCCCAGGGAGGGCGGCGGGCAGCGTTAGCTCCAGGCTGTCCTGCAGCGCTTGGTCTGTAGCTAAAGGTCAGGAGAAAATGGCAGTTGGGGCCACGGGGGCTCCGGGAGCAGGTGACGGTGGGTGAAGGCACTAGTCAGCCTGTTGAAGGTTAGTCCTGAGTCCAAGGCAGAGCCCCCTTCGGTTCAGCAGGAGGGGAGGGTGGGGTCTTGTGCTGGCCAACTGGAAGGGCAGCTGAGGTCATTGCATGGTAGATGCATGAGTTTTGTTTGGGGTCTGTTCCCCCTGTTTGCAAGGTTTCTTTTCCTCTCTATGTTAGGAGTGTAAAGGGGAAAAAAATCGTGCCAGTTGCTGGTTTTGATTCAGGAGGTCTCCTATTTCATTTGACTTTCCCTATCACATCCAGTGTCTCCCCAGGGAAGGCGCATGGTAAGGAAGAGGGAGAACACCAGGATATCCCTTCTTGCATTTCCAGCAGGAGTTAGTAGAGAACTGGTGATTTATGTGCGGCTAGGAGGCAGAGGAGGAGAAAAGAATGGTCTCTCGAATTGAGACACTAACAAAATCAGTTTTAGCAAGATAAAAGATCAAATGTATTATAATTTGAGGAAAAAAAAAGCCTAAAATCAAAACATAGCTTTTCTTTGTACTCCAGATAAAATCCTGAAATTGCAATGTTTTGGCTTTGCAGGAATAAGCTGTTAGGGAAACAGAGCAAAATGTCTCCAAAATGAGCTCACAATCACTTTTTCAGTACCCGTAATTGACCTACATTCATTTCAGTTTCTGAGCAATAATTCTTCTGAGTTGTTTCCTGAGCAGTTCCAGCATTATTCAATTTGTTATGTAGTCCATGAAGCTTAATGGAAATTTATGGTTTATATCTATTTCTCTTTATGATGCTGTACTTAGGTCTGTTGTATATATTTTTATGCTGTTTCAGTCACTTAAGATTCTGTATGGTTTCTTTATCACCTGGGGAATGATCTGCAGTTGCTTGAGGCTGGTAGATTTTTTTCCCCAGTTACAGTCAGGTGAGATTTGCGTTCATTATCTCTGCAGTAGGAATCCTCTTTGATGCTGGTGGCTACTTTGTTCAGCAGCACCTATTCTGATATGGTGTTATTAATTGCACACAGTCATTTTTCTTGGCTCCAGGCAGAACAAACTGCTTCATCTTTGCACCACTGACATCTCTTCTGCTCCATTAAGGACTTTTGCTTTCAGCTGTCTTTGCTCCTTATGCCTTCTCTGATAAAAGGTAGCATGGTTTGGTGCATCTTCAGCTTGTTTGTTCATGTCTAGTATGCAGTAGGACAGCCCAATTTCCAAATCCTTTACACTTTCCTACGTTAGAGGTAAGATTGTTTTATTTATATGGTTCCACTGCTTTATCCCAATGGAAGCTGGTGCAAAGTGGAATAAAATTAATCTGATTCCTTTACTGCTTTCATGCACAAGTGAATAATAATGCCTAGAACCACTGCAGGTGATTTACAGTCTATACTGTGCTGCACGTGTGCAGGTGTGACACTGAAGATGGGTTTTCAGGCAAAATTACAGAATTTTTGGTACCTCCAATGCTGCAGTAGACACACTGTTTGCATTAAAAGACAACAAAAGGAGTTTTGCATCAGCAGAAGAATCACTTTTCACACTGCTTACCTCCAAAAATAAAACAATAAGGGAATATGTGAATAGCCAAATGCTTATTGGCCATCTTTGTTTGTACATGGATGCCCCAGAAGAACTGCAGCAGTGTTGGGTGTTGAGAATGACTGTTGTATGCTGAGTGTTGTACCTTAATTCAGCATTTACCTAACTGTTCATCTCTTTATGACTTAAAAAAAGTTTCTTCAAAGGGGGAGAAAACTACCAGGAAACCTGTACTGGTTTGGGTTGCATCCTTTGAAGATGGAAGGAATGGTGGTGGGACAGGGAAACAACTTATAATAAAATGTGCAGGATGAGTTATAATGAGCACTGATAGGGGTTCTATGAGCTCTATGACCTGTTTCTCTTACTGTTCTACTGTTTCAAGGAGAGTAAAAGTAATAGGCAATAATAAGCTTAAGGTGCTTATCTCACAAATAACATTGCAGTAATGTCATCTACATATGCATATAGTTCTGCATAGAGCAGGAACAGAACTGAATCTGAAGTAGTGAAATTCAAAAGTATGGTATGGGAGTATGGCTTTGTTTTTCCTTTCTATTGTGAATCTTAGCAGTGTTAGTATTCACTTAGATCATACAGCAATACTTAAAATTGATGTAATTTAAATCTCCTTAGGAGCATTTTTTTGAACGTGGGATCACGCTTAATTTACAGTTGCAAATAAAAGCTTAGGATTATTTTGATCATAATTTTTCTGCATGAGTCATAAATTGTAAGCCTGATACAGCTCCTATTTTGAAGAGACATTTTAAAAATAAAGGTGAACAATATTTTGGACACATGCATTTTTAGCTCTTGTTGCTGTCTAATCATGTCTATGACATGATTAAGCAGAAGCATCCTAGGAAAACTAATTTTCTTTGTATATGTGAGGGCAACATACTCCCTTATGATTTTGCTATGGGTTAGACTGCTTTTTTTGTTCCACATACCTAATGCTGTCAGGGTGTCTTGAGAGCCAACTTTGGCAGCCTTGTTCTGCAGCCCCTTACCTCCCCTTCTGCAGTTTCAAAATTAGATGTACAAACCCTTGCACGGACTCTTAATTTGAGCAGCTGCTCACTTATTGAAAGTCTTAGAAATTAAGTATTACTGCACTTTACTGCCCTCCATCTAAAGTTTGCAAGGAGCCTAAGAAATAATTTCTTGAGATGTATTTCTTTGCAAATTAAATATTTCAGTTCTTAGTTCTGTCATTGTGCTTTTTCATGATTAGACATTTGCAATCACTTTTTTTCTCTACTGGGACATTGCAAGTTACAGGAAAGAGAGATGTAAACGAAGCAAAATACGGGCAGAGGGATGTCCCATGGATGAGTAGGATGAAACCAATATATGTGGCTTTCAGTAAATGCCTAAGCCCATGCCCACAGTAAGAGGACAACCAAACAAAACAAACCCCTTCATGTTTCCAGTGCTCTAAAGGAAGGAGTTCCACTGCTTAATGCACATTGTGCATTAATATTCACTAGGGGTTTTTGTGCTTTAAACCTTTTAGCTGCTGATTTGTTTATTGTCCCAGATTGTGTATTGGAAGAGGCTGTGAAATGAGACTCCCAGACACCTTCCCTAGACTGTTCTAGATTACACCATTGCTGTACTTAGGTGTTTCTGAGAGCTGATGGATCTCTGGCTTCTTAGTCATTAGGTTGCTTCATGCCTATGATCATCCTTATTGACCTGTCTTCAGCTATTTCCAGTCTACTCTATCCTTTCAGAAGCTGTGGGACCAGAACTCCAGGTAATATTCAAGACAGATAAACCCACCATTTATACAGTGGCATAATAATATTATCTCTTTCATTCTCTGTTCCTTTCCTAGTAATTCCCAATGCTTACTTTTTCAGTGTTATTGAGCAGTGGGCTGGTGTTTTCAGAGAACTACCCACTATAACCCCAAGATATCCTAGTCCTGAAGCAGTAATAGTCACCTTGGAGCACATCATTTTGTGTAGTTAGTTTTTTTTCCCTTCAAAGAAACAACTTTGTATTTGTTTATCTACTTTGACATTAATTGCCTTTTTATTGCCTAGTCACTCAGTATTGTAAGGTCTTTCTTCTTAGTCGGCCCTTATCTTAGCTACCCTGAATGAGTATTAGCAGCAAACTTTGTCACCTCACCATTTACCCTGTTTTCCAGCTCATTTATAAATAAGCAGGCAGCTCCCAAGTTCCAACACAGATCCCTGCAGGACTCCACCACTGACCTCTCTCTGCTTGGAAAACTGACAGTATTCTCCCACCATCTGTTTCTAATTATTTATCCTTGCAAGGACATTTATTTTTATCCTCTGGGAGTTTATGTTTTTTAAGACTTAAGACTGACAATTTTATCTAATATGTTTTGGAAATCCAAGTGGACTTTGTTAACAGAAATTTCCATGGTATGCATTATTTTTTTACTTCTTTGGGTAACTCTGGTAGTGTTGTGAAAAATGAAGTAATGTCTTGGCCCTACCCTACTCCCTTCCCTCCTTTCATCACACTCACGCATGTTTGTGCACATGCAGACATACTCTTCTTTAATAATTCTCACCCATTTACATGCCATAGATAATGGTCTTTCTGTGGATGCCCAGGTTTTCCCTGGACCTCTTTTAAACCAGTTTTCAAATCTGTATTATATTAGTTGCCAGTTCTTTGAGTCCCGAGCACCAGTAAGAGAGAAGTTATTACATGCCCCAGTTTGAAGTCCATTTAAAACAGAGAATTGTTTCAAATTGAAAAGGTGAAATTCTTCTTTGCAGCTGTGTTGTTGTTTGCCTTTATACATGCAATCAGTCTGCAGGGCCAGGTGACCTTTACATAAGAGTCTTAAAAGGCTTGACCTTGATGCTCTTGGAGCCTTTGTTACTGCTGTTAGTCAGATCTTGGTACAAGGGTAAATTCAAGAAGGCTAGAAAAAAATCCCAGTCTTCTGCCAGTGTTTGAGCAGTGGAATCAGACATGAATTTTGTTTCTAGTTTCAGTATCCTTAGCAATTAATTGGAAGACTAGTATACATTTTTGGCCACTGAACTTTGCAGGTGGCACAAAAATTATTTGTTTAATAAATTACCGTAGGGATAGATAACTTGAAAGACTTATTTGGATGTCAGAATAACCTGGGCGTGCTTTAACAGCCTGTGCTTTGATACACCAAATGCAGGGTAAGACTTCTGGGCATCAGGATGAAGAAGGCATCTTACTGATGGGAGAACTGTGGAAATGATGCGTTACAGACAACAGTTATTTAGAAGAAAAATTAGAAGTTGTGGTAGGTTAATATCTGCACGTGAAGTCTCACTGCAGAAGCCCCTCAAGAAGCCCCTAAATGTATAGACAAAACATAGGATTGCCATTGACCACAGTGGTTCCCCTGCCTGCTCTCTCTGGGTCAGACATCTGCCTGGACTCATTTTCAAGTTTTAAGTGGGAAAGATTTCAGGACAGATTTAAGTAAATGAAAGAAGAAGAGCCAAAAGGATGAATTTCCTTGCTTACTCAGAAGATTAAAAATTGACAGATTATGGTGTATGAGGACCTACAGGTGGAGATTTCAATTTGTGCAGTGCTCCTTAACTTGACAAATGCTTTTTTTGGAAGCTGAAGTTACAGGAATTAGCATTAGTCATGAGGTATATACATTTCTAACCTGTTAGGTTGCATTTATTAGTTAACTTTACTGTGATTTCTTCTTCAGTAGAAGGATTTACATAAGATTGGGTGCCTCTTTACAAGAGGTATAACCTAACTTGCCAGAAGCAAAGATCCTCAACCAACTCTGCTGCCAGCTTTAGTCCCTACCAGGTATTCCATTTTTAAAGTGAGTGGCACATGGGAGGCCAAAGGTAGATGAAGGGAAATATATCATCATGCAAGTTTTTCAACCCAGTTTCAACATTGATGCTGACTTAAATAAGAGCATTATCACCCCCCACCACACCCACAGGGTGAAGCAACTGGAATTATTTAGTGGATGTCAGACCTTCAGGGAGAAAATTCTGAAGACTCAGGGATACTCAGATACTTGGGGATAATTGCCGTAGTTGGATGTAAAATTTGGAAGGATTCAGGCTAGATAGAAGAAAGAAATTCTTTACAGTGAGGAAAGTGAGACACTGGAACAGGTTGCCCAGAGAGATTGTGGATGCCCCCTATCTGGAGGTATTTAAGGCCAGGCTGGACAAGCCACTGAGCAGCCTGATGTAGTGGGAGGTGTCCCTGCCTATGGCAGGGGGTTGGAACTCGATGATCTTTAAGGTTCCTTCCAACCTGAATTATTCTGTGATTCTGTGATACTCAGGACTCTAACTGTCATTACACGAAAATTGCCTTTGTGACTGGGGAAATGGGGTAGTGGAGCTGTGAAGGCAGGCAGAAAGCAGGGAAAATGCTGAGTGCTCTGCTTGCCCACAAATAGAATGTCCCATCAAACCTATGAGGACTTCTCCTAACTGAGGTGGGCCTACTGCACGTGCTTTTTTCCAGAGGAAAAGTCATGCTGTCAGTATGATTTTCTGTCTATTCACCTCCAGAGGAAAGCTTTCCATTTGTCTTAATAGAGATCCTCAGTGACTTCCTTATCTTTGGGGTCTGAGTACCTCATGGATAGCCTCTGCTCTGCTACTGTCACCCTGCCTGTGCTGAGTACTGCCTTACTGGCTTGGAATGGGCTCATGCCCCAGTGTGAGGCAGACAGTTATAGAGAAGGTTGGAAAGATGAAGGCTTTACTGGGAAGCTGTGAGTAAAATGAGTGATGGGTCTACACGGCCTTTTCAATTTCATTGCTTCATTTGAAGTGAACATTTTCATATATTTCATGCTTTGACTATAAAAATGGAGGTAAAAGATGTCTCCAGTGTACAGGGGAAATGAGGGAAGAATGCTGTTCTCCAGTGTCACTCTCCAGGTACTTTCTTTCCCCAAATACCCAGTGCCCACATCTTGATAAGCTCTCTTCTGCATGCCATTGTCTCTTGCCTTCAGTAGCTAAATTCTCTCACTCCTTACACGCTCTTAATTTGCATGGTTGGCAAGAACAGAGTATGTGTTACAGTTGGGTGAAATTGGTCATCAGGCTCAAAAATCACACAGTCACATCAGTCTTGATCCCAGGGGGAACCTGGCTAAAATAATGTAGGAAGTGTACTTTCTTTCCCCAAATATCCTGTGCCCACAACATGATAAGCTCTCTTCTACATGCCATTGTCCCTTGCCTTCAGTAGCTAAATTCTCTGACTCCTCACAAGCTCTTAATGTACGTGGTTGGCAAGATCAGAGCATGTGTTACAGTTGGATGAAATTGGTCATCAGGCTCAAAAATCACACAGTCACATCAGTCTTGATCCCAGGGGGAACCTGGCTAAAATAATGTAAGAAGTGTATACCATTTATTTGTAAGAGTGATTGAAGATTTTGATAGCCAAACTTGTTTTTGAAGGATAAAGGTGTTTGGGGAATGGAGAAGAGATATGTTCTGTTGGTTTAAGGTACAATAAAAATTTTCAGCATCTTACAGCTCTCCCAATTGCCTTTTATGAACATCCTGGGGGCTGTGGTCCACTGTTTGAAAAACACTATGATAACAAATTGTAAGATACAAAAAGAATTGCATGAAGTTATCCAGGCAATCTCAAAAAAAAATGGAAGGGAAGAAAGGAAGGTAGAAGGAAACTGTGAGAGAATTTAGAAGAGAAGACCATCAGCTATTGAAACAAGAACTTGAATAGTGTTGGGAAATAGAAATGGGAGTGAGGGTTTTGGAAAACATCTGGTGTTGGCACAGCTCTGCTTTCTTGCACCTGAAGAGCCTTTACTGGGATAGGATGCAGCTGCTGCTGAGTTCTTCCAAACATTTATTCTAAAAGTTTAATCCAGAAAATTGCTATATGGGAAAATGAAACCGGGAAGAGGAGAAATATATGGATATCATCATCAGTAGAAGGTATGAAATAAAAAACGTCTAGATTTCAAATTCTGAGGTTATTTTACCTTCTGGGAAGTGAGCCTTTTTAGCAGTGTGCTATAAACAGCCCTAACTTTGATCTTGCAAGCATAAAGACAGCAAACATATCAGAACAGAAAATCTGTGGCGTGATCAGACAGTGTGGACTCAATATTTGAAAAGCAACAAGTGAGGAATGGCAGGGTCACAGTAGTGAGGCATCACAAAGGAAAAAATAAAATAATTTCTGCTCCAAAAAAAACCCCAAGCCTAGAGCTTGAAAAGTCTGCTGAATTTGATAATATCAGTTGCTATCAGCATTGTTAAAAATACAGTGGCATTACTATGTGGAACAGTGTGCAAATCCCAATTATTAAGAGAAAATTATGGCTAGAATCCTTAAAAAAGGGAACATAATAGACTTTGAGATCTATCTGTTCTAAAAAAGATATTCTCTGTTGTCATGTTGGCATTCAGAGATGCAGAAGACTTGAAACAAGCTGGCCTTAGAATGAGAAGGTCATATGTACCAGGGGAAAAGGTTCCTTTATTTTCTCCTTGAGAAGCCAAATGCAAATTTATGAATTTCATTGATTTTAAAAGGTAGCTGATGGCCTCTGTGGAGAGCCTCTTTGACACAAGCACATCATGTGCTGTTTCAGAGAATGTTATTCAATCAAGTAATTGAGACTGCATCAGAAGGAGAGGGCTATGGAATCAACTGTTTGAAATAAAGTATTACAAAGAGCTGATGAGTTGTCACACATTCCTTATTTTTATGGTTAACTTAAAAAATGTAAAGGTTTATAGACAAGAAAGCTAGATATGCTGTATTTGTAAGGTCAAAGACAAATATTCTGAGTAGAGAGGCTTAGAAAATGCTGCTTGTGCAACCTTGGGAGGTTGTTTACTGCTAGAAGACAAAACTCATGTGCCTTGCTTGTAGAAGTTCATTGAATGTGTCCTGTGCTGCCATGCTAGCCTGTTCCTCTGCAACCTCCACCCTGCAATGCTTTATTTGTTGTGTGCAGCAGAACTGTGAATAGAACAGGGCAAAGTCTCAGGGGAGACTTTAGGAGGATGGAGAGGAGGGTGGACCAGGAGAAGTGTTTTCCCTCCTGTTTGACCTCCTGCCTCTTCCTCTGCAATAAAAGGCTTCCGGAGTGGTTTCAGAAAAGCAAATGTTCTTCAGCTCTTTGAGTCTCTTGGTGTGGGCAAGAGTAGTCTTGGAGAGGATTGTTTTGCAGCAGCCCCGATGACAGTGTGTAAGTATGAAACGCCTACATAAATGATCCTGTGCTTCCTGGAAGCTAACAGACTTCAAAATTAGGCTCAGGCATTCCTCCATCAGGTAGTTTTATCAGCTTGATGTGGCCCAAAAAAACATGCAGTGGCTATGCCTATATTTGCTAAATAAGCATGTCCAGATCCATCCTCTGGTGCAGTATGGCCAGTGTTCATACTATTGTATTTCTTTACCTTCTAAAACTGGGTCACCAGAGTTATACTGCCTGTTGGGAACCATTCCTGGCATGGCCTATCTTGCAAACTGTGCCCTGGCAATATTTTGGAAGGTTGGTAGTTGGAACAGACTAGTAACACTCCTGTGACACATACTGTGGGACAATTCTAACAGTTTAATAGCATAGACAGTGGAAATGCTCACTGGCACTGCATAATTTATCCATGTAGGCAGAACCAACATGTAGCAGAGTCTCAATATCAGGAGCTAAATAATCAGTACAGGAAAGTTAAAGTGACATGGGCTTTAGTCTTTTAATTTAAATTATTTTATAGCTGCAGCTTGTCACTTTGGTATTAATTTCTGGACTTTTTTTTTTAAATTGACTGCAAAAAAATCTATGGATGTATGTTGCATGAAGTGTGGATAGCTTGGAAACTACAATTGGTAGTGGCCTTGAAAGATGTTTGTAAACTTTGGCAAGAGGAATCAAAAATGTAGAGCAAGCCACAGAAATTTTTTATTTAGAGATAGAGCTTAAAAATCATAAATGAATCTTCTCTCTGACGTAGGCTGTGTTTTTAGACATATTTTCCCCAGGTATTGTCAGCTTGGTGAATATGTATTTGAGCACTAAAACTGAGTCTTTACTTGAGAGACATTCAGTGTATCTTTGCAAAGAGTTAATTAAAAGCTTTAAGATTAATTCCATGAGAGTAGAATTAGAATTTCCATGAAAATAAAATTATTCATCCTTGTAGCTTTATGTTCCTCTTAAGAAAGTTAATTATTACTTGGTTGCTGTGTCTTAGTATTTAGCCTCCCTATTACTGGTGAAGTTACATTAGAACATCAGTAAAATAAAAGGCTTGAAATTGCAATCCAGGGTCATTACACTAGAAAAATACAGTCCAAAATAGTCCAAACATGCTGATGGCTTACCAGCCTCAATTACTTGACTTTAGTTCAACTCAGGAATTTGAATTTTGTAGGATTTCTCAGTTATTATGGCATCATCAGCTGACTCACCAACAATCAGTTCCAAGCCAACAGATCACTATTTGTCAGCCTTGAGGAGAGTGGCTATGGTGGTGGCATGGGCAGCAGTGAAGAATAAAAGGCCATGCAGCTGAGGTAGGGTGACAATGAGCAAAGGTGTTCATCAAAGTATGGCAATGAGTTATCAATGTGGTGTTATTGTGAAGAGGGATCATGTGAACCTGATGTGTATTTTNCATCATCAGCTGACTCACCAACAATCAGTTCCAAGCCAACAGATCACTATTTGTCAGCCTTGAGGAGAGTGGCTATGGTGGTGGCATGGGCAGCAGTGAAGAATAAAAGGCCATGCAGCTGAGGTAGGGTGACAATGAGCAAAGGTGTTCATCAAAGTATGGCAATGAGTTATCAATGTGGTGTTATTGTGAAGAGGGATCATGTGAACCTGATGTGTATTTTGTGAGGTATTATAGCTGATTTATAGCAATGTTGACATCATTGGGATATGTGATGGAAGAACTAGAAATAATGGATGTAAATTGGAAGAGGGGGGGATTCAGGCTAGATATAAGAAAGAAATTCTTTACAGTGAGGGTGGTGAAACACTGGAACAGGTTGCCCACAGAAGTTGTGGATGCCCCCTCTCTGGAGGTGTTTAAGGTCAGGCTGGACAAGGCACTGAGCAGCCTGATGTAGTGGGAGGTGTCCCTGCCTATGGCAGGGGTGTTGGAACTCGATGATCTTTAAGGTCCCTTCCAACCTGAACCTATGATTCTGTGATTATGTGATGCTCTGTGTTATTCTGGACACTGATGTCCAATTATGACAGAGAGGGCAATATCTGCAAAATGGATAACCAGTGATCAGGTACTTTCTTGTAGGGAGAAAACTAGGAAACCTTCGTTGATTGAATGTACAGGTTGATGAGATGTCAAAGACTACTGTCTGAAAACACATGGAAGGGTGGGAAAAACATGAGAAAGGGAAAAGAGCTGTTTAAGCCAATGTTTTTACTGTGATTTGATTTCCTAAATTTTTTCCAAATACAATGCTACCTGCCCTGTAGCCTTGTTAAAGCAAATTGCAGCTCATTAGACCTGGTTTACTTTATGACACTTTAAATGTGCATGGGCTGTAGAGTGAAAACTAGTGATTTTAAAGTTGTGGCTAATGGTGAGACAAGAACAAATGGATATTACCTGGTTATAAATCACTCCAGCCTGTAAATTAAAATGTTTCTAACTATTAAAGCAGCAAGGCTCTGCAGCAACTTTCTAAGGGAATATATTTGGTAAAGTACTAAGCTGTGCACTGGAAACAGGTGAGTATCTGAAAGAGGTTATAGAATGTGGCATTTGTAACTGTGTGTCTTGTTCCTCTCTCTCATTCCTCAGAACTAGGTGAATACAATTTTCTATTCTACTCCCATTTGTTCTGTTTTTGAACAGTATCTGTCCTATCTTGATGCCTTCTAGGATTCAAAATAGACAGTGCAAAATCTATAGTACTGTCAAGTGGGCTCCATTCTTGCCTGGCATTCTGACCAAACAAACAAACAGGGGTTTTCCTTAAATTGCCAGCAAAACTGCAGTCATCTGCTTAATTTTCCCTTTGCAATCAATGTTTGTATGCAACTTGGACATTTAATATGTTTGAGAAAATTTAATTTGTGTCAGCTAAATACTGATATTCAAAGTGAAAGTAGTTGAAAAAGAAATCTTAACTATATTCTAAAAAAACAAGATTTAATGAAAAAGTTTACAAATTATCAGTTCTGCAACTCAGATCTAGAATTGTTATGGAGGTTTCCTTGAGAAGTTGTCTCCAGCTGTCTTTTCCTGCATCTGAATATTTTGTGATGCCATTTTTCTGCTTAAACAATCTTCCTAAATAGCTAAGAAATATGTAAAAGCTCTTCTGTCGTGTTCATATGTTACTGGATGCTTCATTTTTTGTGTGAACAGGTTTGTGTCAAATGCATTAGATACTATAAAATTAATGGGTTTATCAAGTGGTCTTTACTCACGTGGGGCAGAAATCAGAGCAATGCTGAGTTCCTTGTTCTGTCCTTGCTGCCTCCATCCCTCCTGAGGCCATTCAGGAGGAAGAGAGAGCAGGGAACACTTTGTCAATGGGATAAACAAGTGTTCAGTGCATCAAAAACTTCATATAAAGGCACACCCTGAGTTTCAAATGGAACACTTTTGATCTTGTACATTTCTGTGAAACTATTGCATGCAGTATGCATACTTAAAAATGTCTGTATGGGATTTTATATCCCTCGGGACTGATCTGCAGATACAAGTATTTGGGTTTAAATTTAGCCTCACTGGATTCAGAGAGTTTCTATGTGAAGCTAAGATGGTGTATTTAATAGCTGAGTGTTAAACATACAAGACAACATTTCATTTAGTTTTAATTATATGGTATGTTGGAGGAATTATGCTAAGCAAAAGTGAGGATGTCTGTAAAGTTGTGACTTTTTTCCAAATCAAGTCTGAACCAAATGTGATGCACACTTTTGTAGACAGCTCCATTTTACTTTGCACTGTATCAGGTGATGCATGAGCATAGATTCAGCAGCCAGGGAAAGTGCAGTTAGAGATCTGACTGCACACATTTGGCTGCAGTAGAGTAGTGTCACCATTGGCCTTAGGAGACCTAGCCTGGCTCTTGCAAGGCCAGTCAGATGTTTCTGAAGTGAATCTTAGAGTGTTCAAGGTCTTATGATGTCTTTAAGGTCCCTTCCAACCTGAACTATTCTATGATTCTATGCCAGGCTGTGGAGGCCAAGCTGCTAAGCAGTTGTCTACATTTAGGTGTCTGTGCTTAAAATGACATTCTGTGATTCTGTAAAAACGCCTCAAGGATCCTGCCTGACCTCTATCTGCTTTTCCAGAAGGGCACTGACCTCTCATAGGTTTTCTGTCATCTACATGTAGATGTCTCACAAGCAGTAAAATACCTCAAGTGACATTAGGCACCAAAGTGTTGGCTTCTGCTCTAAATTTCACTTGATTTTGGTTTCTTATTGTGAAGCTACCCCCTATGGTTATGAAGCCAGGCTGGTTTCAGGCACCTCATTAGTCTCAGATGTGAGCTGTTCTGAACAGAGCTGCCATAGATGGGTGGTATGGCTGTTCAGTCATCTGGGTAACCTTTCAGAGATCCTGGGCTTGACTAGTGCCTATGTAGACAGCTAAAACTGCTTGCTTTGCCCAGTGGTCTGCATGGAGTCCATACTTTAGTTTTGGTCAGGAGTGCATTTTTAGGATTCATCTTCTAGGTGGCCCAGCTTGGTACAATTTATGGAGCAGTTTTGAAGTACAGACTGGGTTTATTTCTAAATGAACTGAACCAGATGTTCTCCAAAAGCAGACTTGATGCATTTCTACGACCATTGTGCCTTCCATCAGACCAGACTAGGGCTGGTCCAAGGTGAAACCTCTGGAAAGGATGTGGTGCAGATACTTGGTCCTGAGCACTGCTTCCCTTTTTAGATCCACTTTGTTGCAACACACAACTTGCTAGTGTAGACATAAGCTACACTTTCATACCCTGGATTTTATTAAATTAGGCTTGATTATTTCCTGGATTTCTAAAGTTGAGTTTAGGGATGATTAACAAGTTTGGGGTTGTTTTTAATTAATAAAATCCTGTCAATCACAGTTCCTTCTTAATGTGCTTTTGCCTGGGATTAAAATAAAACTGCAGTGTCATAAATGCAGGTATCAGAAATATGATAGAGGAATTTGAATTACCTGATGCTAAAGCAGATTAGTGGATAGTGTATGAGAAGCTGCAGAACTGATACCAGCAATTACTAAACAAAGCTGTTGTTATTTATTGCTTTCATTTATCATAGTGCTAAAAGTCAGATTCTAATAATTTCAGTGGATACTTCAGTTTTGCTGAGCTTCAGTGATACTTGTCAGAGAGGAACAATTGCAGGTAGTAACATGGACCTAGCATAATTTTCTGGAAAATTTTAATAGCCTTAAATGAAATAGCATTTGTAATTTTTGTGTAAGTTCTGCAGTGCCTAAGTTTTTGATGCTGTATCCTCAACAGATTTTGTGAAGGATCATTACTATGTGTACTTATCCAATTGAGAATAAGAATGAGGAAAGTAATTGTAAACGAATGCTCATTCTTTCATTGTGTAAAAGAACATATTTAAATTAGGATTTCTCAAGATCTCCTAGAGTCCTAGATTATGGTATTACTGTGCTTGTGTAGAATCTGTGAGTGTCAGTGAAAGGCTGCCTGTTTGTTTCAACAGACTCCATCAGCTGAGCAAAGGATTTGTGCTTTGAGGGGTTGGAAACATGTTTTCAATGCTTGGCTTAATTGAAATACAGAAAAATAATCATCTGAGATTACTGATGTCAATAAAATATTTCCTGTATACTTTTTCAATTATTTATACAATGGATTATAATAAATGATGGGGAGATCTGTACCGTGAAACCATTGAATCCTGACTTGCTTCTGAGCCACCTTACTCTTGCAAATAACCCCTTTATTTCTGTGCCAATCTTTATTAAAGGAGCTTTTAATTCTTAGACTGTATGGCATTACATTAAAAGCTCACTGCACATGTGAAATGTTGAATGTCCTGCTGCACCATCAGATGAAACATAGCATGACTCCTCAAGAATAGAAAATTTGTCTTTTTGATGTAAGTTTAAAGCAAGCCTTGTGCAATCTATTTTATCACCAGTTAAGTCTTTTAAAGAGGAATGGTGATATGGTCATTTGATACAGAACATACTGCTAGTGTGGAGCTACATTAACTGTGAGTTAATAGATATGGTGCTGCTCCAGAGTAAAAGTTAGCATGAGTAAATTATTTCATTAACTTATAGTTAGTACACAAAATTGTCATAAAATGTATAAGCTCGTATCATATAAAAAGGTCTACAGCAGCCGTTTAGAGAGGGATTTGTAAAATTAATATAGAAAGTACTGTATAAATATGGGGTTAGTGCAGTGTGAGTCAGTCCTTTGAAAAGTGAATAGCAGGATCCAGTTGCTGGCTGTCAATGTAATCAAAGGCTAAAGGAAAGTAAATTGTTTGTGCAATTAAGATTATGAAGATAAACTGCCACCTAAGTAACAGACAGGTGGCTGTTGGTGACTTGCTTGCATGTCTTACCCACCTAAATAATTTAAGTAATAATAAGCTCCCAGACTTCACAGTTGTCCAATACAACATGAAACCTTACATTTACATTACTGCCTTCTGTCACTAACTCCCTCCTTCCCTTTCCATCACCTTCTGTGTTCCCACAGAATTATGTCCCTACTGAGAATGCAATTCCACTAGAGCAGGGACTGGATTTGATTTGATGTTTGAACAGGGCCCAATATAAGCTGAATCCTGATTGTGGCCTCCAGCCTTGACTGCCGTGCAAATTGCAGTAAAAACAATAATTACTGTTTGAATTTTATTTGAGTGGTGCGAGTAGCATGAGCTTGATGAGCTGCCCAATTGGCAGCAATAGTAGCTATGTACTGAAGAGAGCCTGCTGGGCGACCTTGGGTAAGTCATTTCACCTTTCAGAGTTTTCATGGCTGTAAAATAAAAGGGAGATAATTTTGTAAAAAATGCTCTATGGGAGTAGACTGTTATTACTGCAGAGAACTGATTGCATGTGGATTCTGGGTCTGCTTTGTAAGACATGATCCCATACCCTTACCTTTAGAAAAACTCAGAGATCTCTCAGCCATCGTAGTAGTAGTCAGTGTAAACAAGGAAAAATGGTAATTATCTAGAATAGGAAAAAGCAAAATTCAGCATATTTGTGGATGTACATCCCTGTGAGCAACCATCTGTAGGATGATAAATAGTGGCTTACACACATAAACACACTGGGTTGCCATTCCAAACAACATACTCTGTGTGTTTATCTCTGCATTAATGAGATACTCAGCTGATTTTTGACATCTGTCACTCTGCAGTCATGGCAGTGCAATTCTGAATTTGAGAACAAAACTCAAGGGTGTTATTTTAGCCTTTCATTCCCTTCACTGGAAGTACATGTGCTGCAACACATTTGGCCAAACCAGGTTTTTCTCTTGGATGACAACACCAAAATAAATGCCTGGATAACATAAGCAGGTGACACAGCTTGAAATGCATCAGTTCAGAAACCCAAGCAAGTACTGAGTAGTGATTATCATGGGCAAGCTTGAGAGGATGGCTTTCATACAGGCAGGAATGACTGACAGATAGGCAAGGTTTAGCTGATCCTATTTGTTTGGTCACTTCAGCATTCATCAGAGGATTATGCTTCTGTTTTGACTTGCTTTTTTGGGGGGAAGAGAGCTGCAGCATATCCAGATACATAGTTCAAGGCTCATTTACTCTCAGTGCCAGTGAGTGCCACTGCAGTGATTCTCTTTTGAACTTACATGAGTGACAGATTGTTCAGACTGCTGGTTTTCAGCATTCCCAGCATATTGGCGAGCAGTAGGATTTTCTGTTGGCAAGAATTGCTGCAGGGAACAGAGATTGATACCCAAGGAGTTACCAAAGCTATTCAAGCCACATCCTGGGACCATTCAGTTGAGTGCACTAGTTCTAAGTTCCCACAAGATTGAGCATTACACTTTTTCCTTCCTTTTTTCCTGGTTGTAGAACTATGACTGCTGTGAATAGATAGAAGATGGCATGCAGGAAAGGCAGCATACAGAGAGGAGGGGATCTCTTTTTGAAGTGATTTAGAGGAGCAGAAGCCAACACTGATTTTCTGCAACTGAGTGGAGAGAGGCAACCTCACATAGACCAGAAGGACAGAATCTTGGAGACTCTGAGTCCTCTCTGCTATGAACCAGAATGTATTTTTAGGTCTAGATGAAGGAGGGCTTTCTCCTTCTTCATTATTGTGGCTCCACTTACTGAAGTATTTTCCTTAGAAATATATTTGTAATTTTTGAATATCCTATGCAAGTGAGCTAATTCTGCCTTAGGGCATGCTCATGAGAAGGTACAGGTAGAAAAGAATTACAGGAATGGGTAATTAAGCACCCTTTTTGTAGTCATGCTTGATGACTGTGTAAGTGGCTTCCACTGTAACATTTTAAAAACAAATAGGTAGGCATTTGTAGTGCATTTCTGCAAGCTAGATTGCTGGTGCCTGAAGAATAGAGAAAAACCTGCCAATGGTCTCTTCAAAATTCTCAAAGGCTGTTGATTCTATGTATCCTCTGGTTGTCACTTTACTTGCAGTTCTGACAGAAAAAACTGATGTTAACCTGGAAGGAAAGGGATAATAGTGAAACTCGGGGTAAATAATCCTTGCTATTGTGCTACAAGTATATCTGTTTCTTCTCTAATGCTAATACCCATCTGGGAAGAGTTTCCTTCCAAAAAAAATGAAAGCAATAAGAAGATAAGAATTTTCACCCAAGGCTAGTAATCTGGCAAAGATCTGGATACTCTTCCTTTGCTGTGAGTTTTAATGCTACCTGCAGAGATGGTGGATAGATAATTTCAATCATAGACACTTAGAGAAATCTGACATAGGGCACCATTCTAGGAAAGCAGTGCCAGGAAGTGTAGTTTTATTCTGCAATGAGTTTTTGGGTGGGATTTACCTTATGGGCTGAGAACCTGAGAACCCGTTTTAGATTATTTCTTGAACCACATTTTATCGATGAAACTTCTACTCCACAGCCAGGGAATGCTTCTGACTGGGGCAAAGAGGGGGAAATCCATACTGTTGGCAGCAAATTTTATGACATATTGGGTGATGTCATTAAGGGAGCTGTTAGCAATCTGTCATTTAAGGAACAGCTCTTCAGCTAGTCCAACGTATGGGGAGTGATTAAATTCCATGTCTGCTTGGATTTTTCCTGTATAATCAGTAGAGGCCCAGGAGAATTAGGAGGCACAGCAGGATACTGTCCTGATTACTTTGCTGTCATCTCCAATTTATGGTCTCAAATGCAAGAGAATAAAATGTTCCTGCCCAGAGGAGCTCACGAGGGCTTGTTATAGGGTGCTGTCCTGATTCGTTTAGCTGTGGTGACTGCATGGGGTAAACAAGCACACATTAGCAAGGAGTAACTGGGATGACTGAAGCATCTAGATCAGGTGATGCAAGCGTGGGTGTTGACAAATGGTATAGGGAACCAAACTCTTCAGGACGGTCCATGCAAGGTACTTGAGCCAGCAGTGCACTCTCGCAGCTCGGAAAGCAAATGGGATCCCGGGCTCCATCAGGTGAGGGGTGGTCAGCAGTGATAAGGAGGTGATTGTCCCACTCTACTCGGCTCTTGTGAGGCCCCATCTGGAGTACTGTGCCCAGGTGTGGAGCCCTCAGTACAAAAAAGACATAGAGATTTTGGAAAGGGTCCAGAGGAGGGCCACGAAGATGATCAGGGGGCTGGAGCACCTCCCCTATGAGGACAGGCTGAGGGAGTTAGGCTTGTTCAGCCTGGAGAAGAGAAGGCTGCGGGGTGACCTCATTGCAGCCTTTCAATACCTGAAGGGAACCTACACCCAGGAAGGGAGTAAACTCTTTGAAAGGGCTGACAATAGCAGGACTAGGGGAAATGGATCCAAGTTGAAGGAGGGAAGATTTAGGTTGGATGTTAGGGGGAAGTTCTTTACTAGGAGAGTGGTTAGGTCCTGGAACAGGCTGCCGAGGGAGGTTGTGGATGCCCCGTCCTTGGAGGTGTTCAAGGCCAGGTTGGACGGGGCCCTGGGCAACCTGATCTAGTAAATGTGTTTGTTTGGTGGCCCTGCTAGGCAGGGGGGTTGGAGCTACATGATCCTTGAGGTCCCTTCCAACCCGGGTCATTCTGTGATTCTGTGAGAAAATGCTTTTCCTGGAGGAATGCTGTACATTAACTCAAGTTGTACCCATCCCCTAAAGAGTATTGTGACTGTTAAAGCTTTCTGTCAGCCTTCATTTCACTTCCAGGTGATGTGGTCTTCTGTGGGTTTTGCCATGAGATGGGGAAGAGAAAGTATGGATGTCCCACAGACAGGATAGCTTACTATAAATGAATCATAGAATGGTTTGGGTTGGAAGGGACCTTAAAGATCATCGAGTTCCAACCCCCCTGCCATAGGCAGGGACACCTCCCACTAGATCAGGCTGCTCAGTGCCTTGTCCAGCTTGGCCTTAAACACCTCCAGGGAGGGGGCATCCACCACCTCTTTGGCAACCTGTTCCAGTGTCTCACCACCCTCATGGTGAACACTCAAGTCCTTCCATTTTCCCCCCCAGTTTGTCTCTAGGCAGGTTCCACATACCCCTCTTTTCCCCCATCTCCTGCCTCTGCCCCACACTAGCCCATTTTCCCCCCAATCCCACACCTCTGGGCTCCACTGGAGACTCATCCCCTCACCACCTGTTCCAAATCAGCCCCCTCCATCCACTCTCCTATTTAACACCAGCAGAGAAAGGTAGCAGCCACAATTTGCCCCCCCGTGGGATCTGAGGGATGTTTCTGCTGGTGTCTCTGCTGCAGGACATCACTGGTGAGCTGCATTTTCCAAGGGGACACGGTAGGAGGAGAAAGGCCGGGGGGCGTGCTGGCCCCTCAGCCTGGTTAGGCAGGAGGAAGGATGGAAAGGTGGGTGGTGGCCTTGTGTTTCCTTTTCTTGCATTAATGTTCTTTGGGGTTCAGCTGAGGTCAGATGAATGTTTAGCAGGAATGCAGGAGCCTTGTGTTTTAGCTTTGTGTTTCTGCTCAAGGTGTTGTGGGTGCAGTTTGTGTGAGTTCAGCCCCAAGGATGAGGTTTAGCCCAGGGCTGGGACAGCAGCAGCTCCATCCTCTGGTCCTGATTGTGCTGTGTCACCCAGCTGGAGCACCAGGAAGAGCTCAATTCTCTGGAAGTCTAGGTTCTTCAAAATCCCTGTTTCACCAAGCTTTTCTAAAATGCCACAGCAAAGCAGAGTGAGCAGATCACAGGGTTTACAGCAGACTGGAGACTGCTGGAGTCTGAGATGGGGAGCCCAGCCCTTCTCCCGGTGGAGACCATTGATATTAATCTCACAAAGATCTGTAAAACATTTGGTGATAGGTGCGTGGCTGGTAGACGTTACTGCTGTCCTTACTAGATGAAAGGAGAGCATGTTCTTATGTTGCTTCTTGGAAAGCTCTCCAGTACCATGTTCTTTTTCTGTTGATTATTTGTGCTTTAAGTCAGAGAACAGAACAGCAGAAAATTGTGGTATGGAAGTGTTGCATAGCACATCCAATTTCCTCCTTTTCCTATAAGATACAGAAATCTGCTTTGGGAGTACCCCCATTAGGAACTAATCTAGTCCTTCTCCCCAACCCTGCAGTGCTGTAGTGCTGGTGTGATTATAACAGGGTGATAGCTCAAGCTTGTTCCCAAAGATGTGGAAAGCAGAAGCACATCTTTCTTCAGAGGAAGAATAGACAATAAACAGAGAAGAGATCCAGTAGTAGCTGTTGAACTTACTGGTCTGTATGTTAGTCTCTTGTTCACCTTCTGGGGAGCAGACTAATAGGAATATGGACACTATGATGGGGGAATAACGATTCATGTTTGTCTTGATTCTTAGTGTCTGAAAATTTCTGCTGTTGGCAGTGCCTGTAAGATGAACTTTTAGCCTTGAAAGTGCTTCAGGAGACTTTTTTTTGATAGAATGAATTCACTGATCTACAGACTTTAAAACCAGTTACATACATTAGTCAGCTTCACTGGAAAACACATTATGGGGTTTTATCAGGTTATTTCTGTACAGAGCCCTAGTGTGCTGGTACTTGTTCCTTTACTGGAAACTGTAATGAGATGCAGCAAGTGTTTGTTGCCACAGTCTGATCATTCTTTTCCCTCCCCTGGAGCTGGCTATAGAGTTTATCTTCTTCAGTTACCCTGTGATTTAAAAATACAGTTGTGGCTGAGACAGTAAATGGTTTGTGCATAATATCTGTGAATTGAAAAGTGCCATAAAGTAGGAGCAGCATCTAATGGTATGTAGTTAGCATTTATATAGTGGCTTTCAACCAACTTTCAGAATGCTTTGTTCATAGGGATAGGCATGGCTGTCAATCCCTTGGCTTGTCCAGTCTCTGCAGCTGAGGAGAAAATGCTTTGCTGTCTGCCCATTCTTGTGCTTTACAGCAGGAAGAGTCCAGAATAGAATCCAGCCTCTTTCTCTGCTCGGTTGTCATCTAGGTCTAATCAAATTGGTACAATTTAGGTACACCTTTTAAGACCAGTGATTGTAATAGTTGAGCTGGAAAGGAGTGGAGGAACATAGCCTTAGAAATGCAGCTGTTATGCTCACAGTCCATGGGAGGTAATGGAAATGATGTGGTAAGGATGAGAGGTTAGGGGTGAGAATGAATTATGGGGCACTCATGATAAATAAAGATGTATTCCATAGTGGGAGGCAGAATTGGCAACAATGTGAACTTGTAAGCAACCACTGATGATACCTGAATTCTTAAATCTAGTCTTATAATAACCATGAATCAACTAACCATGAGTCAAGACCATCTAGAAAAATTCTGTATAAAAATACTACATCACAAAACCTAAATACATTTGATAAGGACTAACTACCATTAAGAGTCATGCTCTTACAGATTCTTATTTCCAAAAAGTCTACAAGTCTGAAGGTTAGTGTGACATTCTTGTGTGCTCTGGAATCCAAGAATCGGCTCTTAGATAAATCACAAGATATCCAAGGTAACTGGTGAAATTCTGAGGAGAAAATGACAATTGCCTTTGGAAGTTCAGATTAAGGTGCAGCTCTGAATAATTCCAAATGTACTCTTTTAGTGGAGAAGAGTGATTTTTAACTTAAGTAGGAAAACCAGTTAGAGAAATTTTGAAATACAGGTAAAGTGACAGGGCTAGATGATGATCCTATTTTAAAAAAAGGGGTTTATAAAGCAGACAGAAAAATGTCAGAGGTAAATGGGGCTACATAAAAACTATTGGCAGCTAAATGCTAGCTTGTAGGGAAGGAAGCATTAGAAATTGGAAAAATACCTGCCTGGGAGAGATAAATGTGGCTATGCAGTGATTGCCTGTAAAAACAAAGTACAGTGCAAAAAAATCAACTCTTGTAGGATTTAAAAATAAATATTAATTGTATAATTTCTAATAAGCTGCAAGGCGTACATCCTTATCATAAAATTCCTCTAAGCAGGAATTTTAAAAAAAAGGAATGAGATTGTCAGTTTCCAAATATAGTTTGCCAAAAGCAGAGGGTTTTTTTTTTCTCCTCCTGATAGTGAGAGAAATCACTCTGCTGTGTTTTATTGAAGAACAAGTGGTATTGAGCAGAAGAATAATTGATAAGTGAGTTTTCTCCCTTTCTGTTCTCTGGGCTGGATTTTGTTGTGCTGTCTAGATGAAATATTCACGATGGCTCTGACCCCTTTCTTGTGCAATTTGTCTAGTGTTTGTTTGGAGATGTTCTGAAGTAGTGGAGCAGAAAATCCCTCGCTACATCCAGCATTTGCTGGGGGTTATTCTTCACACTGGTATATGTTGAATGTGATTCACTGGACAGAGGGATGAAATAGTTGTATGGTTTCAAGACTAGAAATCTGTCATGAATGTGATCCAACCCAACACCCTGCTCTAAGATGGAAAGCTGTGTTCTATTTTTATGAAAGCAGTGAAAATACAGTTGATGTTGCACAGTTCTTTGAAGTGTGCACATCTGAGCTTCAGGTGAATGAGACAGGTGAAAATAGTGCTGTCTCTGCTTCTTTTTGATTCCTTGGAAGAGTATTTTTGCGTTCTGCTGGACTCCCCATTTCCTGATGTAATCATGAATATTTGCAGATGCATCATACTTGAGTGTACCAGCTTCACTGTATTGCAACTTTGAAGGCCATTCTTGAGCATGGGGCTAAAGACTAAGTTAATGGAACTGTCTAGGTAGGTGTATGTACAGAAATGTTTTGCAGAGTGACCATGGGATTTGTTCTCTTTTTGATAATTGGCAAACTTGGTATAACTCAGACTTGGGAGCTCATCAGGACAGCAACTCCTTTTGGTTTCTGAGAAGCACATGCTTCTCTTTGTGTACTCAAAGTCATACTGCAAGAGAAACTGCAATCAGAACACTTAATTACTTATTAATTTCTGCTTCCATAGCCTCTCTCCATGAACATTGTTCCTCCTGTTCATTATGAACAGCTAATGGTGGCCGACAGCAGAGCAGGTGCAATCTGCAGCATGAGTGAGCCCCCAAGCTGCTCTGTTCTGTGGTGGATGTGTTGTGATGGCCACCTGGCTCCAACAGGGGCATTTTGGGAGCTGGAAACAATGCTATTATCCCTTCCAGTCTGAGCAGCTGTGTCACAGAGGCCAGGGGGACAGCATTTCATGTTCTGCTTCCTGAACTTCTCTATGTTCCCTAGATCTCTTATGCCATTTTTGTTTCTACGTACAATGCCTCCAAAAGTCTCTTCTCTCTCTTTTAACTTTGGACAACTGGCTAAAAAGATTCATGGCAAATGCCAGAGAGGACATGTCATGCTGAATTCAGCATCAGTTATAGGAACTTACTGCCTGTCAGGATAAGAGATGTTACCTAAGGGAACAGATCTCTTTGGTGGAGGTCAAGGAAGCTTCCATTTATAGGCTTGCATCTGTCCTAGAACTGTAGGCAAGTAACTGAATTTTATTTCTTGCAATCAGCTGAGCAAAGGAGGATATTTTGAATGAATTCCGGTAAGTTTTCAGTTGTGGGAGGTAATGGGGAGTTTGGGATAACAAGGATGAAGCAAAAATGCAGGGGGTATCGAATACTCAGATAAAGTGGTAGGGACATGTACATGGAGGAAAATCTGTTGGTTGCATGGTGAAGCCCCCAGGTGATCTCAGGTTAAATACCTAGATTGCAGTGCTGTGTGAACACAGCCATGCTGTTCCCTTGTGATGGGTGTTCTGCACCCATGGTGTGCAGAACAGAAGGTGTCTGGCTGAGATCTGGGGCCTTATGTGCTGAGCCCTGTCCAGAAGGATGTACAAAGGAAGCGCTACCCCAAAATGTTTCATGTTCAGAACAGGGAAGACAGGAAAGGAAGCAGTGTTGGAAAATAAATGGCATAAGCATAGAGCCCAGAGTCAGAAGCACTGTCTCCATCTCTTGACTCAAGGTCCAGTTCCAGCCACTAAAATCTGCTGTCCAGGAGTTTTTTTGTTTTGGTTTTTTTTTTTTTTTGTGGAAGGGCTAATGTCTGTGGATTGAGCTGTGGTGCTCTTGAAAAGTCTTGCTAAACTTCTCCAAGAGATAATACTGGTGAGTGCAAACCATCATGCTCCATGATCCTCATTTCTAATTGCTCACTCTCTATCTACATCACTCTAGCATTGCTTGGCTCTTCATCCAATCTTTCTCTGCTTCACTGTGCTTATGCCTGCTAAGTCTGTACACACTATAGCTGCCATGAATGTACAATATCAGCTTTCCTAACCAGATTAAATCAGTATTTTTTTCATTATTTGATGATTACTGAAAGGTCTGAGTGCCTCTGTGGATGGATGAGTAGAGAATATATTTTTGTGAAAAGGGTGTCTTTTTTTTAGTTAGAAAGCAATTCTGAAGATGCTTGAAAAATCCTTAATGCTATTTATTCTACTCTGACCTAAAAATAGCTAAAGCAATTTAAGTAGGAATGAGAAATCGCTTGCATGTGGAGTTCCAGCTCAAAATGTAAAGCAACGTACTCTTAGATGAAATAATGTAAAGAAGTTAGGATGTAATATTTAGAATCACACATGCAAAAGTACTCGCAGCATTAAGCACATCACTCATTTTCTCCTTCATATCAAATATGCATATTACTGCCTAGGTCTGCTGTAGAAACATGATGGTTAATACTTCTAAAAGTGCTTAGTAAATCATGTCATGCTACTTCATACTTGGGATGTGTTTGGATAGGCTGTAGCTTCATTTCCTGTAGATCATGCCACTTTGGTTGGATTTCCTTGTGAATCATTGTTGGAGAACAAGAGGTCAACACATAACCTGCTAAAAGGCTGGTTCAGCCTCATGAAGAAAAATATTTCTCACTCCTGCTTTTGCTTTCTGATCTGAGAGCCTTGGCTCACTCTGCAGACCTCCATGAGCTGAGCCTCTTAACCCCAGCAGGAGAAGGGTAGCTCTGCTGCTGCTTAATGAGGAGAAAATTGAGGTTCAGAGAAAGTTTGATTCAAGAGTCTAAAGCTGAAGGTGTTGGATTTTTGAGACTGGGTCAAGGTCACTTGGGAAAGATGTGACAAGTACAGGTCTGTAGCTTATAGCTCTAGTCTCCTAATAACCAGATTACCCCTGCTGTGACTGCCAATGCTCCTTAAAATGGAAAAAATTGTAAGTGCTTGAACCTGGGAAGATTGACACTGTTAGAACACAGCCATGGAAGCTGACATGAAAATGTGGTCTAGATTAACCAAAAATTCAGTGACGTGTTTTCAGTGAGATGCCATTTAGTACTGGATGACCTTTTCCATCCCTTTCTTTTCGTGACTTGTGAATGAAGATGAATCCAGGTTTGCCTAAAGTCACAGTGCTGTGGTGCAACCGATGATATCTGTGGTGTAAGACTACATCATGAAAAGCCCTTTACTGTGAAATCTTTCAAATGACAGTCCTCTCATGATGCAGAGGTTCATGGACCATTATGTGCTAGAGCCTTTACAAATCTGATTCAGAGGAGTTCAGAGAGCACCACACTATCTATTTGCAATGCCAGAAGCACCCTACCTTTGTCCAATCTAAGAGCCTGGAGAATAGCACCAGATTGTATCTTTTTCTAATGGCTAAAATACTGGGCATTGGTCTTCCAACTGCTCTGTGTGCTGGTCTAGAATCTGTTCCAGAATGAAATGTCTTTTCTTTCATCTGGAACTTCCATCTTTACTATTTTTTCACAGAATACGAAGATATAGGTAAGCAGACGATGTGTGCAGAGTTGTCAATGTGGCCCACAGGATTTCCCTGAATTAACTCAGGCTTGAATTAAATAAGAAAAAAGAAAATAATGGGGGGGAAAAAACCCAAACACAATAAAATTGTTTGTTCTGCCAGTCCATCAGATTTGCTGACAAACTAATTTTTCAAAACTTTAATCATAGTACTACTTCTGCAGTTTTAATTTGTTTTCTGTTCTATTTTTGTTTTCTGTTCTATTTTTCCAGTTCAGATCTGGATTGGAGGATTTCATGAGAGTATGATTTTTACATTCCTAACATAAGCAGGTGGCCTGTAAGGCAGGACTTGTAGGAATGCAGTAGAGGTAGAATCTTGTTTGCTTTGCTGCCATATGGTTGAGAAGGTGTAAGGGTGCAAAAATATCCTACACAATAGCCTGGTAGGAAAGGACTGTGCGAAGACAGAGGCCAGATGTGTTTACAGCAAGAAGAGCCAGAATTTTTACCCCTAAGACCTGGAGGTGAAGAATTAGGCTATGTAAGTAGCTTGTCAGCTTCAGATTATTTTGATAAGCTTTGCAGCTAGTTGACAGATGAGATGGGTCAGTTAAAAAGTACTCTCTGGTGCAGGACCTGCCGTGCTTCTGGCCTGAAAAACCAAAACTCATGGAAATCAGAACCTACCTATGGTTTCTACCTTCTCACTTTGTAGGAGGAGTAAGCCAAGAGCAGCTGCAAAGTCAGAAGCCTGTTCCCCATTTCTACTCTTTTTCATCACTTACAGGGGAAGTATGATTTAGTAACCCTTTGAGGTCAGGGCTGCAGTCAAGCCTGAAGCGTGTGGTGAGATACCTGGCAAAGCCTAGAAACCTGAATTTTTAAAATTCTTCTCTGCCTGGGAGAATGCCCTGACAGTCACCCTATGGGCTGTCCCAGGATGTGTCTTTTTATAGACACCTTAAGGTTTTGGTTGCATTGTGGGGGTGGAATTTTGCAGAAAAGGCTCAGTGGTGCAGGGTCTGGGGCATATCTTGGCCCCATGGCTGTGCTCCATCTGGCTGTGCTGCTGCCCCTGCTCTGCTGGCAAGAGCAATCCTGCCTTTCTCTCACCACTAAGTTGGGAAAGGAGTTTTCTTGCATGCACTTTCCTGCTGTGCAGCTCAACAAAACCAGGTCTTAAGGCTATTGTTGTTTGCCCTTTATGGAGGGACTAAATAGACCAAATAAATAAATGAAAATGGCCGAAGGCTTTTTATCATGGTTGTTCTTTAATTGTGTTTGGATCTTTTTCCCTCTTGCCTTGAAGCTTACAGAAAGCCCTTTAGTACCATTTCTCATGAATAAATGAGTGAGTCCTTATTAAAGACCATGCACTCCCATACATTTTTCCCCTATTTAATCTCTCTTTCTTGTCCTCTGCAAGAATTCAAAATATTTCTTGGGGTGTTGCTGTGGTGTATTACACTGCCTTTTTCTGTGTGAGTATAATAATGAAAAGTGTGCTACCACCCATATTTTGTCTAAAATCTCATTTGTGTTGCCTTATGAAATAAAATAAAAATTGTACTGCAAGTACTTTCCTCACTGAAAAATAATTTCCTTCATCACAGAGTGTGGAGTTACCTGTAATTATAAAGAATCACAGAATAGTTTGAGTTGGAAGGGAACCTAAGATTGAGTTCCAGCCCCCCTGTATGGCAGGGACACCTCCCACTAGATCAGGCTGCTCAGTGCCTTGTCCAGCCTGGCCTTAAACACCTCCAGAGAGGGGTCATCCACAACCTCTCTGGGCAACCTGTTCCAGTGTGTAACTACTCTCACTGTAAAGAAATTCTTTCTTATGCCTAGCCTGAATCTACCCCCTTCTGATTTACATCCATACTTTCTAGTCCTCCCATCACATACCTTATTAAAAGTAGGCTTTAGCCATTTTGAAAGCTTTACCATATCATAATATAGATAGCAGTGTAATCTGATGAAATGTAAAGAAGAATATTTTTATCTTTTTGTGGTGGTGGATGTGTCATAAGGCCACATCCTTAATATGTTTGAGTGGCATTTTTCAGTAATTAATTCAGTCCTTATTGCTCTAATTTGTATAGATAATGCTTGGTTTCAGTCAGTACTTCTCATTTGCATTAGTCATTTTATTCCAGATAAAAATACTGTAATGAGTTTGCTGCCATAAAAGATACGCTAAGGTGGCTTTCAGGAGCTCCAAAGTGGCCACTACCTGCTAGCGTGTGAGTGACAGGTTTCGATTGTAGGAATTCTAGGGCTAGGCATAACAGCAAAAACCATGTCAGAAAAGAAGGGGTTGGTCTTTTCAATAAGATATTTCACGGGAGGATTAGAAATAGTGGATGTAAATCGGAAGGGGGTAGATTCAGGCTAGGCATAAGAAAGAAGTTCTTTACAGTGAGAGTAGTTACACACTGGAACAGGTTGCCCAGAGAGGTTGTGGATACCCCCTCCCTGGAGGTGTTTAAGGCCAGGCTGGACAAGGCACTGAGCAGCCTGATCTAGTGGGAGGTGTCCCTGCCATACAGGGGGGCTGGAACTCAATCTTAGGTTCCCTTCCAACTCAAACTATTCTGTGATTCTTTATAATTACAGGTAACTCCACACTCTGTGATGAAGGAAATTATTTTTCAGTGAGGTAAGTACTTGCAGCCTGATGTAGTGGGAGGTGTCCCTGCCCATGGCAGGGGGGTTGGAACTTGATCTGTAAGGTCCCTTCCAACCCAAAATATTCTATGATTCTGTGTTGCAGAGATCAATCAGGAAAGTTTGGTTTTTCAACTTTGCTGTTGCTGATCCAAATTCAGCAATCTGTCTGTGGGACTCTGTTCAGAGTGGAATTCTCTTTGCAAGGTAGGCAGAGCAGGCATGCTCAGGGATGCCTGGTCAAACCATTGATTTCCTTTTTGTCTCACTCTTGTTCAATATTTATCAAGGGAAATAGTGGCTACAGTGGAAAAACTGAGATCTGACTTTATCAGTGTATGTAAACCCTAAATTCAGCTCTTCTGTTGTATACAACCATTGCAAGTCTTTGCTTTTCAGGGGGAAGTATCACGCTGAAGAGAAGATCTCACTGACTGCAAAGCAGATAGCACTGAACTGAGCTCAACTTGCCACTCTTTGCCACAGTGTATAGCAAACTTCTACTATTGGGTTGAAATTTTGGGACAGTTTTGAATGTGGCTGTTTTAGAAGCAGTCTTGCTTTAACCTGCACATCTGCAGCAGGGGCTTGTGGAGATCTTGCAGCATGCTTGTACTGGTCTGGCTTGTAAACTGCTGCCTCCCTATTGATAAGGAGTGTTGTCACCCCAAATCTTCAGTTCTCTCTTGCTCTTTTCTCTCCTTCTGACTGTGGGTCAGTTTGCTCTTCAACTAGGTGACATCTAAGTCTGTGAGGTTCTGATCAGGGGCATTTGAATGTCACATATGTGACCATAAAAAGCCAGAATGTGCCAGTTTATTCTTGTGTGCTTTTCTGTTGTAAATGCTGCAAGTTTGTGCTTCCTTTCTTATAGCTGTCCTTTTCTCCTTTTAATTATTTGTATTTTTATATCAAAACAATTTGAATCTATTTCTGTTGCAAGATGGTGGAGGGTAATGAGAAGCATCAATGGGTTTCTTTGTTGAGCTGAAGAAAAGTGTTTTAGAAGCCTTGTAGCTTTATTTTTCTCTTGGAATGTCACGCTACTTGCAAGCTAACATCTTCATCAAGGCTCACTTATGAAAGGACAATGCAACTTCCTGTGCTCATTGACAGTCCTTGGAGCTTATTTCACTCCCCATTTTTTTCCAGAGACTATATTTGAAGTAGGTAAGATCACTGGAACTATGGTGAGATGTGAGAAGCTCCATGTAAATTAGAAAGCTGAAATAATAGTGATTGCTTTTAACTTGATTTCTATTTTTCTGTGTTTGCAGGCAGATGGAAGGAAAGATCTGTACTTTGAGTCATTTGCATGATTGCCTGCTTTATCCCTTGACCTGAGAACCTGGGTAGTGGTAGATAACCTAAGCTCTAGTCAGGCAGTGAGAGGACAAAGTGAACAAAAGGTTTCTTAGTTTAACCCTTCCCTACTGCTTCTACTAAATACAGCTAATTTCAGTCACTTCCATACAGAGATATTTTAAAGTTGAACAGTACTTGAAGAGGACACTTTAATCCATCTAGCATTCTTTGTGTGAAAGATTTGCATTTAACAGTTGATTCTGTTAACAATTTAAATACAACTGATGAATTTTCTGTATATTGTGTCAGTCCTTGTGGCAAATGTACCTTCCAAGCTCTTCAGTGTCTGCAAATGTTTATGTGGTGTATGGTTATTACTCATCTGAACTCATCCTTTCTACCCATAAGTGGTGATGGGTGAGAGTCTTAGAAATGAAAACAGAAGTATTTAGTAAGACAAATTCAAAACGACAAACACTCTGGAATAAAGAATAAGATGCAGAACCAGAAAAATTCAGTGAAGGAAACTTGGAACAGTCTCTTTAGGGGCAGGGAAACTGGGAGAGAAGTAGACAGCAAAAATACATGGGTAGAATTCCGTTTCCCAGAAATTTGACAGGTGCCAAGTTGCATATGTGAATAAGCATGTTTGATTTCATGCCTAACATATAAACAGAGCAAGGAATGATGAAAAACTGAGTGATACCACCGAGCTTCTCCTCAAAGCTGTCAATGACTGCAGAGATCAAGGCACCAAAACAAGGAGCCTGTAAGTCAGAAGGGAGCCCCCCTGAGGATGTCCCCAGCAGCCCTTCAGGCTGTGGATGAAAAAGTGCACCACTAAACATGCATTTTAGTGTCCAGATTGACTCTAATGCACACCAGATCTCTGTGCAGGAGCAAAGGGGATTAGCTTTTCAGCTATAGACAAGTAATTCAATGCCAATTCTCTTTCCCAGAAGGGTTTTTGAGCAGGATTTGATTTTCTAGTTCAGAAGTTAAAAGGCAAGTTTTTGGGAATTTTTTTTTTGCTGTGTAATTAGTTTTTTTTGAAAATTTATCTAGTAAAGGAAGCTATGATTTAATTACTTGCTACTGTTGAGGTGAAAGATGTGATCTAATATTAGAAAGAAAAATACCATTCTAATACTTCATTACATTTCAAATTGCAACCATCATTTCTGCTAGGGAAAAATAACTTTCTGGTGCTGGGATGAGATAATTTAATTACAATAATTCGTGACTTAGATAATTTTTTATAAAAGCTATATATGTGGATATGCTTAAATTTTGAAAAGTAATTAGAATAATCTGGAAGACGTAATAAACCCTCAATGAATATTTTAGATAATGTGCACCTGTTACTTTCAATCTGAACATAATTCTTAAAGTCCTGAACCAAGTAAATATTAAATACGTGGAATAATGTTGTCACAACCTTTGCAGCCTGCAGGTCAGGGTATGGATCTTTGGTTTTATGTCTATGGGGTGACTTGTGGACATCTTGAAAATTAAGTGCAGTTTTCTGAAATCACACAAAAGAATTCACCTTCAGAATTTACTATCTCTGCATGCACTGGCACTGTGATATTTGAGTAATATGTTTAGAAACTTAACAGATGCATCTCTTTCAAGGCTTATGTACTTTTGCAGTCACCATAGTCCATGAGGACATCATGCAGTTTGCCACATGCTGTATACATTCCATTCATACAGTCACAAACACATTTTATTACTAAAGATTTTGAAAGGTTTTGTGAATTGAACATTGTCTAACAAACACAGTAGATCTGAAACCTTGAGACTCAGGCTAGTTATAAAAAAGAGGCTCTTTACTGTGAGGATGGTGAAACACTGGAAAAGGCTGCCTAGAGAGGTTGTGGATGCCCCCTCTCTGAAGGTGTTTAAGGCCAGGCTTCATGAGGCATTGAAGAACCTGGACTAGTGGGAGGTGTCCCTGCCCATGACAGGGGGGTTGGAACTTGATCTTTAAGGTCCCCTCCAATCTAAACCAGTCTATGAACAATGAGTGAAATGAGGATAATAGGGTCAGCCAACTGTCAGCAACACCAGACACCTCCATGGTGAAAGGTAGCTTCAAGACCAGGCAAGATGGGCTGAGTGAGGGCTGGCGTGGCACTGGGACAGGCTCTCCAACACCTTTATTGTAGCCCAGCAAGGGCCAAGAGGACAGGCTCTCCAACACCTTTATTGTAGCCCAGCAAGGGCCAAGAGGAGAGGTCTATGCCTAAACATCTCCTGAGATAAGCTTTCTTGGCTCCTCTACACAGGTCTTTCGAACAGCTGAGCTGTTTTCACTGCAGTCATATCTGGGGTCACGTTGCTCAACTGTTCATGGGTAGACCTTGAACAGAGAAGCTAAAACACTGGGAGAAGTAGGGGCTACCTAACAGAGCAGACTGTGCTAGTCTGCATGTCCTTCTTCCTGAATCAGTCAAAACACAGCTGCAGCTTGCAAGCTAGGTTCATGTAGCTCTCCTTTCAGGTGACATCAAGTCTTGGATCCTTCAAGGTTGTGGTGGGGTTCTGGGATTAGGTTACCCTGCTTCCCTTTCCAAGTCCATGCTAGTGCCTCTCCTTCATCCCCATTAGAGCAGAATAGCAGGTCTCCACTTCCCTGTCTCCATAGTCTGCTGCCTGAAGGGCATTTGCTGATCCTCCCATCCCCAGAGGGAGGATGCTGCCAGCTACACCACCCAGATAGTTGTTTTTTTGTTGCTGGTTTTCATTGAGAAAACTAGTGTAACTTTCCAATTCTAGCTGGTGTTGTTTGGGAAACTGTAATAATTTCCGAAGCACTCTGTGTGCTGGTGGTTATTCACACAAGATCACTGTTCAGAGAGATGCATCCTCTCTGGAGCACTTTTGTTGAAATTCATTGGAGCTGATGCCTATCTCAAGATACATGCTGGTCAGGAAGATAACACTGCGTGCTTTGTGGGTATGTATTTCACAGTGGATTTGATCATGATTGTGATCACAGTTTCTATCCTTTAAGTAAAAAGATCTAGCTGGCAGAAATGCCAAACTAGAAATTGTATCCTCAAAAAAATAACCATGATAGTTGTGGCTGAAAACTTACCTTTAGGGAGCTGGTGAATTCAGTTGCTGAGGAGTTCTTTTAAGGATATAGATTCAGAACAGGGATTTTGTGCATTTTCTTCCAGGGCATTGCAGTGGTAAAAGATGAAGTTTCTCTGAAAATAAACACAACACCCTAGAGTTCAGCAAATAGCCAAGTGAATAACTGTGCATCATTCTTTCCCACTGCTTTTCTAAGATGTTCTTTATTAATCTGAAGGCAACCCAGGAAGCTAGCCTGTTGATGGGCTCTGAGCACAGATACACCAAGGAAAGTCTGAATTCTTGCTTTTTTGTGGTGCCAAACCTTTCTTTTATTCCACAAACAGGTAGACATAAGCTATTTTGAGGATTCAAATTTTAGATGTAAATAAAACTAAGTTCTGTGGACATTTAAAAGTGTCTTGGGTTAACTAGGACAAGATGTAGTGAGATATGGATGTTGTAGAAATTACAGAACAAAAATTCCATGTCTTAGAACAGCTCCTCAGAACTTTCTTTCCAGGAAAGAGTGCATGATAAGGAAATTACAAATATAAAAATAACAGCAACAGCCCTTCAGATCTGAGCTCACAGGGAAAATCCAGGCTCAAGTAGGTAATTTTCTGCAGTCTGTTTTGGAATGTCTCACCATTTCACCACCTGAGCTTTCTCTTTTGTATTTCCTTATCACACACATCTGTTGAGAGGAGGTCTTCAAAACAAACCCTTGAGTACACCCTTGTGAATAGGCTCATCTGGACTAGTTGTCGCCACTCTCTGCTCTCTGAAAGGCAAAATGCAGGCGAATTTTGGTACTTTCTGCAAAGTTTGATCCATACATCGTAATTGAGGCTCTTCCTTTACTTTCTGCCATTATCTGTTGACTCTGAAAGGGCAATTTGATGAATTGAAAGCAGAGTAATAGTTCAAATCACAAGAGGTGGAATTAACAGAGTGACAGGTTTTTGTGTCAGGACTCATTCCACTGAAACCCCACTGGGTTCTTTCACTCCCTGCTGATTTCTTGTTGAGCCTCCAGATAAGTGAGAGATTCCTTTTCTGGCTGGAGGCAGCTGGGTTGTCACACAGACCATGGTATTGCACTGTAAAAACTGAACCTGCTAATACAGCTGATAGTGGGCATGGTGATGAAGTCTTGCTTTCAGTTTAGGGCCCTTGTCCTTCATAAAACCCTCTTGAATCACCTTTTGAGTGTCCATCATTTGGTTTATTTTATCTGAAGCTGTTCTTTAATAAAATTCTTTCTAGATATCTTCAAAATTCTGTGGGTTTCAAATCAGGAAATACATTCCTACTGTCAAGAGAAAAGAGGAAGAGTCTGTACTGCCTTTTTTTTTTTCCCTGTCTTCTTCCTTCCCTGTTTTGTATGCCATCCTGAAATTGAAACCTCTATGCATAGGAAGCATTTGCTGCTCTGGCTTCTATTCTTGCAGTCCCTCCTCATCCCCAGTGGATAAATCATCAACATTTCCCTTTCTGCAGATCACAGGGTGAGAGAAGACAGTAATTTTTTCCTGAGTAGGCTTGCTCCTTTGAGAAATCAGGTTTTGGTTTACTACTTAGGGCGGTGTTTGCAATCTGTCACTTCAACAAGGGTATCTTGACAAGGCATCAGCGTTGCTTCTGGTGCCTTTGTGAGGCTGCACAATCACAGTGGTGCAGTTTTTCTAACTATGCAGCAAATCACTCCTCAGGTTTGCAGAATCTCTTCGAGGTGGTATTGTCTTGGATGCTCTGTCTCAGTCAAAAACTACCTCTGCAGATGAAGCTCTGTTGGGATTTGTTGCAGGTTGTACAATCACTTTCCTCCACAGGATTATTGCTTACTGTAATCAGTTGCCATTCACTTCAGCTCGATACATTTCTGTGTGAATACTTCTACAAATTGTTGCTAGTTCACAGACTAATACTAGTTTTATTCTATCCAGTATGTGAAGCATAAGAAATATGAGCAAGGGACAATCCCAGGAGTCATAGGATCATAGAATATTTTGGGTTGGAAGGGACCTTAAAGATCATCTAGTTCCAACCCCCCTACCATGGGCAGGGACACCTCCCACTAGACCAGGATGCTGAGTGCCTCATCCAGCCTGATCCCAAACACCTCCAGGGCCACATAAGGCTGTTTGTGTGAGTAATTGTAATGCTGTAAGTAGCAAATACCAGTCTTCTAATGCAGAATCTGTTTCTCACCTAAACCAGAGAGAGTTTTACAATAATGAAAATTTACTTCTTAAAAAAAATAATTCTATTAGAGAAATAAAGTCCTACAAAACTCTACATGTCTGTGAACACCTGGAGAGGTGGGCAATTCAGTGCACAGGTTCCTTTCTTGATGGAAACTTCTGTTTTGTTGATAATAGAGAACAACTTTAAATGTTGCAGTTCTTGCAGAAACCTTTTTTTAGCTGGCATTAGGATATCATTTGCAGATAACATAGGAGCTGAGAGAGGCAAACCATATAATGCTGCTTCTTTAAGACTATCAGATGCAGTAGATAATGCCTTGCAAACCAGAAGTGTCACTGTGCCTTGCTGCAATCTGTGTTCACTTGTGAAAACCCTATTTCTATTTCTTCTGTCCTTTCTGTCCACTTTACCTCGACAAGACTGGTTTTCACATCTCACTGGGTTGAATCTGTTGCAGAGGTAGATTATCATCTAGCTATAACAATGGTTAAGAGTAATTCTGAATTTATTTGTTTTTATTTTTCATAGATTCATAGAACAATCCATGTTGAAGGAGGCACCATGTGTGTAACCTTTTATATGGTATCTTGTCTCCACTTCTAATTTTTGCTGTATTTTTTTTCTTAAACTGAACTCTAGATGAACCCAGAGACTGGTTCATCTAGTGTTATGTGTTTCCTCAGTAAATGGCATTGTTTTTCTCTCTTGGGTACTGCTGTATGGCAAGGTGGAAGGGGAATGGCTTGATATCCCTCAGTAATTCCCTTTGTGCCTCTTTACTGGCAAACTGAATGGGATTGGGAGAGTGATTCCTGATTATTAACCAAAAGGAGCTTAGACCTCTATTCTGGAAGAAGCTCTATAAGTTGCGTCCTAAATGACATAGAGAAAAAGGCGTTAGGGTGGTGAAACACTTGAACAGGTTCCCTGGAGAGGTTGTGGACACCCCCTCTCTGGAGGTGTTTATGGCCAGGCTGGACAAGGCACTGAGCAGCCTGATCAAGTGGGAGGTGTCCCTGCCTATGGCAGGGGGGTTGGAACTCTATGATCTTTAAGGTCCTTTCCAACTCAAACTATTCTATGATTCTTGGTGCATATCCTGGCTGCATCTCAAACCTGCACTGGAATAGGACACAACTGCCTAGCTTTCCAAGTCAAGGAAGTGCTGGCACATAAGTCCTACAGTCTAGTCAAGCCTTTATCTGTAAAGCTGGTGGACTGGGACCTTTGGATATCAAGTATGTTCTTTATGGTCAATATTTAGTAATAAAATCTCTTGAAACTTAAGAGTCTCCTCTTTATTCCCCATGATGTTCTTTTATACCAGTCAGGGTTTTCTCAACTTTTCTTCCATATTTCATGATCTTGCACCATCTTCTTCACAACGAAAATATTTCCCTGCCTTGTTCATCTGAAAGGTGGTAGCACCCCTAGACTATGCATAGATTTTTAACTAGAAACATAAGTTTCTCTGACAGCTTCAATGATGTGTTAGCTCTCTCTGCTGATTTTAATGAAGTTTAACCCAATTTGATAATACTCTTTAACTAACTTGAGACAATTAAACTACTTCCTGTTAGGATAGTTGCACTTGAAGCTGAAGTGTGAGTTTACAAGTGGTCAAAAGCATCATCTCTCCAAGTCAAAAGGAAGAAGTATTTTACATGGAGAGTTTCGGAGAAAGTGGTAGACTACCATGGAGGGGGATGATGGAGAGGTAAAGGTGTTTAAAGACACCATAGCTGGCACCAGGAAGCAAAATTAGGCAGTGTGTTGTCTACTGATTCAAAGATCAGGAATATAAAGAAGTGAACAAATACATTTGTTTTAAAATTCAGAGGAAAACTCAATTGTACATCAGGATATAAATTGGAAGGTTTGAATATAAATGAGATGGCACAGTAAATGACAGGACATAAGAAGAGGAAGCTTTTTGCCAACTGAAAGTGGAATGATTTGTTCCCTTAGTCTGGAGACTTGAGAGAATGAAAGAACTGAAATGTAAATGAATGCTTGGAGTTTAGTGATGTGTCCAAACTACAGGCTGTAGTGTTGCTCAGGCTGGTGTAGAAACAAGTACCAAACTGAAATTAGAAAAGCTGCATTAATACAGAATTGATGAAAATGATAATCAGGCTCTGTATGAACAATGTGTCATTCATCGTGACAGTCTGGGTGCATCCTGACTGCTGAAGGGTTCATACAAAACAGGGATATTTCAGGTAGTAATGGAAGCAGTTCAGAAGAGACTTTTAGTTGAAGATAATTTATCTGAACGTTGTCATACATTTTCTGTCTTACACTAATGTCTGTAAACATTCCAGTAGTGAGTCAGTAAGTGACTGCCATGGCCAAGTTTGTTATACAGAGATGTGGAACATCTGTTTGCACAGGCAAAATTAGCACATCCCCCCACCTTGGTCCTGCTGAGCTCCAAAGAACTGTTTATCTGAATCAGAGTTTGGAAAAGCAGTTTATTTTTTCCCCTCAAATGTTACTTACCTGGTAGGATGTTCTATTTAAAAAATACTGTTCTTGGAAATTTTTTGCCATCTTTTGTCTTTCAGATGTAGAATCATAAAATCATAGAATAGTTCAGGTTGGAAGGGACCTTAAAGATCGTAGAGTTCCAACCCCCCTTCCATAGGCAGGGAGATGTGTAGCTCATGTGGAAAGACTGGTGGTAGAAGGGAGATCAGCCATGATATTAGTATATTATTATTTGACTCATGCAAAATTCTGCTATGCAACTAATCTATAATCAGAATTCTATTATTTCAAGATTGCATGGAAAAATTGCAGCTTTTCTAAGGGTCGATTCAAATTTTTAGAAGATTTTTATAGGTTGTTTTGTTTGCCAGAGACATTCTGGACAGAAACAAAAAGGAAACAATGCAAAGAATGTGAGTTCTTGGTCTGTGTATTTATGTTGAAGTGTGGTTATGGACAGGGTGAGTGGAGGTAAAAGTTATTCACTCTAGCAGGACAAGATTTATTGTCCTTTGTTCCTGAAAAGGTTCTGTTGAGGAAATGGGAATAGAATACCTCTTGTGAAATCTTGTGGCTTTTTCTCAATCCTTTTTAGTTCCTTCTCAGTTAAAACAGAAGTATTGTACAGAAGATGTGACAGAGCAACCTGGAACCTTACTTTTTGGGTAGATTTACGGTTTATTGCAGTGTAGGTCAGTGAGACTTTAATGCCCATGCATAAGATTGGATCAAGAGTTACTGTTCCACAAGGAAATTGATTGCAGATTGCTTTGGTGAATATTTACCCTGAGGTAAATAAATCTTGATGTTCATCTCAGCAGAAGTCAATATCTACTTATTATTTTTTAAAAGAAGATTACTTATAAGAGAGCAAAATAGCCAGATGCAGGTGGCAGACTGCTGGTAAACATCTCAATGATGTTAGACCAGAATTGTTATGCAATAGAGAGGTAAACTGCTCATATATGGAAGAAAGAGTCTTAGTTTTTAAAGTTTATCAGCTTTATTAGAAATTAAACAACACAGAACACAGTGCTTGAACCTCAGGCATCTATGGAAGAAGTCAATTATTTAGCCATTTATGTTTGCCAAATAGAAAATTTACATGAAATATACTTTGAAATTCAGAGAAATAATAAGCTGGATGGTTCATATATTAAGTGGTATTGCTGTGCATGCTTTGTATGAAGTAAGAGAATAGCAGAGAGCTGTATATCTTGAATATCTTGAATATGTGCTTTTTTCCCCCAATCTGAGGAATCTAGGAAGGAGAAATTGTGATGAAAGAATTATAGGACTCAGGGCAATGGCTGCAAACTGGAACACGGAAGGTTACACAGAAATATAAGAGAAAACTTTTTCATACTGGAACAGGCTGCTCAGAGAGGTTGTGGAGTCTCCTCTGGAGACATTCAAAACCCACCTGGATGCCATTCTGTGTGACCTGGTCTAGGTGTTCCTGCTCCAGCAGGGGGATCGGACTAGATGATTTCTTGAAGTCCCTTTGAATCCCTGATATTCTGTGATTCTGTGAAATACTGTATCCACTGACAGTCAAGAATATTGTGCTTGCAGCCAAGAGAAAAAAAGCTCAGTGAAGTAAAAATGCCACCTAATTGAGTTTGCTGGCATTTCTAATAGAGCTTTCCTTGCTGAATCTTTCTCAGAAGCAGGACAGAATTTCTATTGAAAGCAAGGAGAAATAAAAAAAAGAAGTAAAGAAAATAACCCTACATTTTGCTTCCTTTTCATCAGTGGAGATCAATAAAATACTTGGTTGGGTGAATTTACATTGTCCCTCTCACTATTCATCAAAAATTATAGAAAATAAGGCAAATTTTATTTGATGACTCTTACTTCTCTTCAATTCTACATCACAATAAAAACTAGAAATATTTACAAAGTATCTGGATCCATCCTGGACAAAAGGTTGCATGTTGTTTGAATTGGTAATGGTCATATCCCAAGGCATCCTTTATGTTTGTAAAGCAACAAACATGGATAAGGGAAGTAATAATAGTGTTTCATTCTATTATATCCATTTGTTGACATTTTTGCAAGTAACAAGGGAATAAAAATTAAGAAAATCACAGATTTGTAATGGTGCTGTGCTTCTGAAGATAGGAATTCCTTAGAGATGGGTTCACAGTGGTAATTAAATGAAACTACCTTGTGATAACTTTGATAACGTAGGAAAAAGGAAAAATCAGAAGGAAGTAATTATTTGCCATTAAAAATACACATAAAGATAAAAGATTCTTCACAAGAACATGAGAATCAAAAGCAGTTCACATAAATGTGAAGGAAAAATCTACTATATATTGGCTGAAAAATACAGCAAATAGAACTAGCTGAACCACATGTTGTGAAGAGAGATTCAAAGCTGATAAAATTCTACCTTATCTGCTAGGAAGGAGAAATCATGGTGAAAAAAATTGTTAAATAATAACTGAAAGAAATGTGATAAGACACTCTAAACTTGTTTAAATCTGGCTTTCAGGGTTTCTTAGAAGTGTATATCATGAAACAGAAAATCTCTGTAAGATTAAAAAATTTAGTTTTGGATTTGATCAGCCTCCAGAAAGTTGCAGTTGCATTAGTTTAAATTAGTTGCAGTAGTTTAAATTGAGACTGAAAGGGCTGAAAATAGTTTTAGAATTTGAGAAAAGCATAGGTGACGATCCCTAAAAATACAGACCTAAGTACACTAAATCCTTGTTTATGTTCTGACAAAGGTGCTCCCCTAGGAACATGCACTAACTTACTATCAGATGACTCAGGGGAAAATGATGCTGCAGATGGGAATGCTTCAAAAATAATTTTTAAAAAAGGATTACATTATATGCTAGAGAGAGTGACCACTGGCCTTGGGACTGCTGTGGGGCAACAAGGGTTTTAAGGCATCTTCAAGGTAGGCAACTAGATCTGAAGCTTCCTTTATAGCTAAGCAGGAAATAGAAGTTGCTTTATTCTGGTTTTGGGTTAGATAAATATCTACTCAGGCATCTCAGGAGTGTTTGTTTTTTTGTTTTACATCCTTATGTTATCACCTTTAAACAAAGTCTAGACAGCAAACTCACATGTACCTGTTCACCACACTGGAGTTTACATTTGAGCTGTGAATTCCCATCCAAATTCTATAGACTGCAAACATAGTTATTTCTTGGAGCATCCACAGAAAGACCATTTTCAATGGCATGCAAATGGGTGAGAATTACCAAAGACAGAATCATAGAATAGTTTGGGTTGGAAGGGACCTTACAGATCATTGAGTTCCAACCCCCCTACCATAGGCAGGGACACCTCCCACTAGATAGACCTGCTCAGGGCCTTGTCCAGCCTGGCCTTAAACACCTCCAGAGAGGGGGCATCCACAGCCTCTCTGGGCAACCTCTTCCAGTGTTTCACCACCCTCACTATAAAGAATTTCTTTCTTATGTCAAGTCTAAATCTCTCCTCTTCCAATTTACGTTCGTTATTCGTAGTCCTCCCATCACATATCTTATTAAAAAGTCCTACCCCTGCCTTTCTGTAGGACCACCTTCAGGTATTGAAAAGCTCCTATGAGGTCTCCCTTGAGCCTTCTCTTCTCCAGGCTGAAAAACCCCCACTCCTTCTGCCTGTCTTTATAAGTCAGTTGCTCCAGCCCTTTGGTCATCTTCGTGGCCCTCCTCTGGACTGGCTCCAACAGTTCAATGTCCTTCTTATGTTGAGGACTCCAGAACTGGACACAATACTCCAGGTGGGGTCTCACCAGAGCTGAGTAGAGGAGCAAAATCCCCTCTCTTGACCTTTTGGTCACACTTCTCTTAAAGGACTGGGTTGGCCTTCATGTTGAGTTTGTCATCCACTGACACCCCCAAGCCCTTAAGGGCACACTCTCGACCCAGCCTGTATCTGTGCTTGGTCTTGCCACAGCCCAACTTCAGGACCTTGCATTTGGCCTTGTTGAATGTCATGAGAAGTCCACCTCTCAGATCTGTCAAGGTCCTTGTGTTTGGCATCCCTTCCTTCTGGCAGATCAACTGCACCACGCAGTTTGGTGTCATCTGCAAATCAGATCAGGAAAAGGATCAGCCTTTGCTTTATTCTCTTGTTGCTGGGAGGGTCTTTGTCTCACTTACTCGGCTGTTTTTAAACTTCAGTTATTTCTATCTGTGGCCCCTGGTGTAACAGTAGCTGAATGTTTTATACTCAGACAGATTTATTTTTTTTTTAAGCAAAGGATTAGTTTAGAGGGAAAAACAGTGAAGGTTGTCTTATATGTCTTATAAAAGCTTTTTACTTAATAGGGCAGCAACGGGGGGGGGGAAAAGAGATCTTGTGTGTCGGCTAAATGGTCTGGAACTGAAGTGTAACAGAGAGTGACCTTATGCTGACATTTTGCTTCATTTTGTGTAAGTTGTATGTTTTGTATAGTTTCCTCTCCAGGACAGTATTAGTTTAGCCAAGTATTGATCTATAAAGTAGATATTTCTTAAAATGCTATTGCTTATACTGATGAAGAAGAAAGTCAAAATGTTAAAATTTCATCTCATGGCATGTAAGCCAGTACAAAAATTATTTTTAACATATATGTGCACCTCATGCAGTGAATGCTTACTAAGTATTCCTTTTTTCTGAAGTGATAACAAGAGGGAAACCTACTACCTGGAGTAAAGTATATATGTCTTGGCTGGGCAGATAACAGCTCTGCATATGAACTATTTGCCTTATGTCATGCTCTCTTCTCCTTGGTTTTAGCACTTCAACAGGAAAGTAGAAAAGGAGTTTGAGAGAAGGAGCCTGCAGTCTGAATTTAGTATTAATATCTTCTATTTCAGGAGTCATAGTTTCTGAAATAGAGCTTAAAGAATGTTTATCTGTTTTCAAGAATATGATTCTCCTTTAGCCAGCATTCATTTAAGGCAGACAATCCTTTAAGGATGGAGAAAATACACCACCTGGGAAGGGGTAGAGTAGGCAGTGGTTTGGTGGCAAAATTCCACGCTCCCCATTCTGATATCTCAGTTTTTTGAAACATTTTTTTCAATCCTTGAGTTTTCCCTGTAGCTGCCTCCTATTGGTTGAGTTGCCAGATGGATAGAGGGCAGGATGATAGGTGTGATTTAACAGCAACAGCCATTGTTTGAAATAAATGGCCATATAAATATTATTATATCTGTAGTCATCTCCGGTTAAAGGAGATAATATTGTTGTTTGTTGAGCTCCTTCTATTTGCTGTGCAGCTTTAATACAGGCATATGCTGCAACACTCTGCTTAAGTATTGCTTTTAAGCAAGAAGGAGCCTAAGGAAAGCTTTATCCATATTAAGAACCAAGATGTATGTGCTTATGCTGAAGCCTGAGGTGCTTGGGTGCAGCAGCCACTGGAGACACTGTAGTGCCCTCAGTTAGTGAATGAATCAGGACACGTAATGGTGTGTGAGGTTTCCCATCCTGCTCTGCTCTTAGAGGTTTCCTGTTGTGATTTTGGTCAAAATAAGGAATAAGTAGGGTTTATTTGGAATTGAGCTTGAAATTTTATCTTGAAACATTAAGAGGATCAGCCTCACAAAGCTTCTTCATAAACTTTGCTTCTGGTGAAGGTTTTATGAGTTGGTGTCTGTGCATGCTGTGGAGCAAAACAAACTGAGGAATAGCCTCTGCTCATGCTGCAATAGGATTTCACACAATTTGATTTATTCCAAGCTCAGTCTTTTCAGGTTTCTAAATGTGGTTTGTTGGTTTGTTTTTTTTTACAGCTATTACAGCTGATCAGGCACTCTGCTAAGAATGTCTACTTGGGTACTGATGAGAAACATTCAGCCATGATGTATGGTGCGAGTACTTTCTTTTGGTAGTCTTTTCTACACCAGAGATCAGCCGCAGCCAAAAAAAAGCAGCAAACTTCTCAGACAAGCTGTTTCTGTAATTGTGTGGCTTGTTCTCCTTCCTGTTATGATTAACACAGTAGAGTGTTTAGGGCTGTGCTGTGCTCTGCCCAGAGAGGTTGTGGACGCCCCCTCTCTGGAGATGTTCCAGACCAGGCTGGACATGGCACCGAGCAGCCTAATGTAGTGGGAAGTGTCCCTGCCTATGGCAGGGGAGTTGGAACTTGATGATCTTTAAGGTCCCTTCCAACCTAAACTATTCTATGATTCTAATATACAACTGTTGATCATGTATCTCAGAAGTTTCTGGTAAAAGAAAGGTGAACTCCTGCTTTCACTCTTTCAAGACTGGCATTTTTGAAGGGTTGAACTATATCAGTCCCTGCTGACCTCCATAGGAATTGGGGATGGCTGCAATTCTCACCTTGTGTCTTCTGGACAGGGTTGAGCTCACCAGCCTGTGCTCACCCACTGTCTTTGAGCAGCTGGAACCAGTCCCAAGTGGACTGTAAACAGCAAATTTAGGGTAGATTAATTACCCATTTTATAAGGAGTAGTTAATAGCATCCTGTTCTGTAGAGTAGATGCAGGACTGTTGCTCAATATGTTTAACTGTTGCTGGATATTTACTGTATCATTGTATTTAATGACTGCCATTATTTGATTGCCATTTGCCATTATAAAATGGTGCTGAGAAGCTCATATTGAGCATCTTATGCCTGTCTTAGTTTTGGCATTTCCTATCTGTGGTTTGCCTGACTGCAAGCCTAGATCTCTTATACCTTGAGATAGTTTGCTTTTTATTTCAAAAGAATAGAAGAAGATTCAACAGAAACTATTATCTTTAATTAAAGTTAACAGTTTCACTAATGAATGCTTTTCCTGTGGCTTTGCTTTTATTAATTATTCTGGTGGGCAGGGTTGTTAAAGCATAATAGCAATATGCGTTGGAATTGCTGAACAAAAATAGATGAGTCAGATTCTGTCAACTCTAGTATGATAATTAGCATTTATTGAAGGAAAAGAGAAAAAAAATCATTATTAAAAAAATACACCATCCAGAAGAGACTGAAAAATGAAAGGCAAAAAAAACCTTAGAAAAATGCACTTTTAAGTTTCTTTGAGAAATTAATAAGAAGCAAAGCAAATAGCCATTGTATGTTCAGAAATTCAGTGTGGTGGAAGTGAAAATCTTTAAAAATAATTAAGGTGCATAAAATCACCTTACATTGCAAGCAGTAGAAACAAAATCTTAATCACAGCAGGATTCAAGCCTGATAAGAGAAAGACATCACTAGCAGTGTCACAAAGAAATCATTACCAAGCTCTGATCTTACTGTCACTCTATGAATCAAATTCCTAATTTTTTTAGCTGTGAAATTTGTTTTCATGGGGTCTGCACAGTTCTGCTTGATGATTTGAGAGTGTTTTTACTTATGCCAAATAACAGACATCTAGGAGCTGGGATGTGAAATAAAACTCTGTGGCATAAATGAAAATATATTGCAGGTACTTTAGTAGGAATTTACCTTTTCCCCTACAAGGGCTCTTTTGGTAAATTCTGGCATGTTGATTTCAGAGATGGTCTTGAAGAACTTAGCTGAAAATTGTGGGAGTTCGGGTTTGATTTTTTTTTTTTTTTTTTTTTTTTTTTTTTTTTTTTTTTTTTTTTTTTTTTTTTTTTTTTTTTTTTTTTTTTTTTTTTAAGAGAGATATTGGGGGAAAAAATATTGCACAGCAAATGTAATGCATACAGCTCAGGGAGTATGTTCCAGAGAAAATCTATTCAAGCGAGAAGCATCAAAGCATTCAAGCAAGACCTTGAATGAGTTATTAAACAGTAAATAGTCTGAGAATGAAGGTAGAAAAATAGATATGAAAGGGAAGGCAGTGGATGTGATGAGCCTTCTGCAGGAGCTGTTTTTTCCCCTGGCCTATAATTTAGATGTGAATTTATTCTGCACCGCACATATTATTTATATCTTTTCTCACCACCTTTTTATCTCGTGATTTTGGGTTTGGACTGACTTTAACAGGAACAAGGAACAAGGCCTAGCATAAAATAAAGATGTGATTCTGAGAGATAGGTCAGGGTTTGGCCCCTGCGAGGATCAAGTACTGAAATATTAAGGGTCATAACAGTTACTGATTGCCTGCTGGAATTTCCCTTAAATTATTACCTTAAAATACTACAAGTTTAAATTAAATGTGTCATTTCCCCCCAAGTAAGCTATTTCTCTTTAGCCATTAATTGGAGAAAGAATACTGTGAGCCGTCTGTTATTCTGCTTTATTTCTGTAGGTTATGTACCAAATTTTAGTGGGTTTTTTTTTTCCAGTTGACTGATCTCTCTAGTGATAGTGTTTTGGGATAATTATTTTAGCTGCTAAAGATAATTTAAAGTATAGTTTTGCTATAAATATACACATGCACAAAAAATATAGCTTGCTTAGAGGGCAAATAGAAAGTATATTGATAAAAATGATTTAAATGTAAATCCAGCCAAGTCTTGTAACAATTTAAAACTTTAAGATGACATTCATCAGCCTATCCAGCCTTATTTATGAGAGCAGTCTTTTTTTCAAGTAGGCTGGGAGCAGGGGTCAGAACTGAGGTCTCTTGTCTGCAGCATCCCTTTATATCCTTTATCTTTTTGTGAATCCGGCAGGTTTTGTTCTTGGTAATCCATTTTCATCAGGACTGTGTAGCCTTGTGGGCACTGAGATTTGAAATCATGTATCTATGATGTCTTAAAACTTTGGGAGCAGGTAGAATAGAAGGATGTTGTTTTTCAACCAAAGAAACTCTTCCAGGAGAAAGAATACAGGAAAAAAAAAATTCTTTTTAAAGAGAATTTGTATCACTGTCAACATTTTTGCCTGGTAAATAAACACATTGTAGAGTGATACATTTTTGGGCTTGAAGAGCAGCTCATCTACACCCTTGGGTAACACAGGCTGTGTCCTTTTTTGAAATGAGTTTATCTTGAAATAGGAAATAACTTTCAGAGAAGTCCTGTGAAGTGTGATGTTTATTACAGAATTGATAAGGTGTTCCAGCAGTAAATCCTCCTCCCTATACCTAAATGGATTGTCCAATTGAAGTGCATCCAGAAGAGATCCATGAAGATGCTCAGAAGGATGGAGCATCTCCCCAATGAGGACAGACTGAGAGAGTTGGGCTTGTTCAGCCTGGAGAAGAGAAGGCTCTGGAGAGATCTTGTAGTGGCCTACCAGTACCTAAAGGGGTCCTACAGGAAAGATGGGGGGACACTCTTGTCCAAGGAGGGCAGTAATAGGTTGAGCAATATTTAAGAAATTAAGTAGGGTGGTTGTAGATTAGATATTAGGAAGAAATCTTTACTGTGAGGATGGTGAGATTCTGGAACAGGCTGCACAGAGGTTATAGATGCCCCATTGCTGGAAGTGTTCAAGAGCAACCTGGCCTAGTGGGTGGTATCCCTGCCTATGGCAGGGGGTGGAAACTAGATGATCTTTAAGGCCTTTTCCAACCCTAACTATTTTAAGGATCTCTGATTCTGTGACTCAGTTTCCAATCTGTATGCCCGACTTGGGGAGCCCTCTAAATCCCATTTCTGCTTGATGTGGTGGATCTAGAGCAGATACTTTTTGTACTTAAATACCTTGAACACCTTGAACCTTTTCACATGAACCACATTTTACAGCTCTTTCATCTTTCTATTGGCTCTCAAACTGCTTAACATCTGTCTTGAACTGTGAGCATCAAAGCTGGATGTGGTACTGGAGGACTGGTGTTAAGGTTGAAGCCTGCTGCCCCATTCAACATTTCCATATTCAGGCATCCCATTTAATCCTTCAGCAGAATGTCTTACTCAAATGCCTGTTCAGCTGAAAATCCCTCAGTACCCTCCTCAGGTATGTTTTTTTCCAAGAATAGAGACCCTTCTGTTAACAGCATGATCTCTGTTGGTTGGTCTCTGTAAGAGTTAATGTTCGTTGTTCATGCTGTTGTTCCCAGAGCACTCTGTACTGTTGGTTCTTTCCCCTCATTATTCAGCCACTGCTCCCATCTTTGTCCCATCTAACAACTTTATTAGTCATGATTTTATGTTTTCTTGAAGATCCATTATAGAAAGTAAAGAAGAGTTGGGATATGAACTGTAGGATCCCACTGAAAACCCATATTCAAGAACATTTCCCTAATGAACCATCATTTACTCAGACTTTTATTTTAATGTATGTCATGTTGATTTTTATAATCAAAACTTCATGTAGTAAGCACCATCTAAAGTAGCTTTTGGAAGTCTATTATACCATCATGGTTACTTTTAGCAACTTGAAACTCCATAAAAAATCAATTTAGTTTGACAAAATCTGCTTGCTATAAGCCTGTGTTGATTGGCAGTAATTATATTAGCCATCTTTATTTCCTTATTAATCAAGTCCCTCGCAGCCATTTCATTATTTTCTCTGGGATCACTGTCAGTCTGACAAGCCTTTAATTATCTCAGCTGCCTGTGTACTACTTCAAGAAAATACTGCTGCAACGTGGTTTTTCTTATAGTTCTTTTTAAGTTTATGTCCTTGTGTATGAGGAACAGCATTAATGGCACAAGCACTTCTATTAAAACTCTTGGTTGTGTGTCGAGCGAATTACTTAAAATGTTGAAAACAGGAAGGAGAAAAACACACAGCTGTGTTTCTGCCAGGATACATCCTTACAAGATAAGAAAAATATTCATATTGCATGAGGAAGTAAAATTAATTAATAGATGTTAGCAATTGGATCATTACAGGCAGGTTTATATGGAAAACCTTTCTTTGATTCAGAGGGTTTTAGCATTACCTCATTCATTTGGAAATATGAGAGAGGATGAGTGGGGAAATGTTATATGAAAGCAGCATTTAGAAGTTACTACTTTCTGAGCATTTCTCCACTTATCTCTGGGCCTGTCAATCAGTATGTTTTTCTCAGTCAATCATCAGAAATGAAAAAAAAAATTAGGAAATTGCTGAAATTTTCTAGTAGAGAAACTTTACTTTGGTTATATATCAAATTTTTCAAATATCAAAGTGTCATTCCAAATTAGAAGCTATTTTTTTGTTCTCTGAAAGAAGAAAAAACACGCAGCTTTAGTAACATTTATTCATGCGTAATAGATACAGATTTCCAAACTCTGTGTCCTTGAAGAGACACCCCACTCTCTTCCTTTCCTATTTTCTGGTCTGCAGTCCTCCTCACATGGACATTGGTAGCAGGGCTCTTGGACTGGGGAACCCATCAGGGTGGCATCAGGGTCTTCAAAAGTCAGCCCCCCATCTCTTTTCATGGTGTTTTTTTGTGGCAGGAGTACCAGGCAGAAGGCAGGACCCAGACCAGTGTTGGGAAGCAGTTACAAACATCAGCTCCAAGCTAGGAACTTGCCTGATTTGCTGGAGTCTGGGAGCCTAGAGGAAAAATAGACAAACAAAGCCAGGACCTTGGGGGATGTGTGTTGATCTTCTCACATACCCACTGAAATGAGGTTAAGAAGATGAAAAAGCTCTACTGTTCTCTTCAACTGTATAGCCATTTACTGAGAGCCTTCTCTGTGAAGTGCCCCTGCTGGGACTGTCCTCACCTGGATACCCAGTGCCCTGGCCAGGGCCAGGACTCCAGCTGCCTTCAATTGCCAACACAGCACGAAGAGGAGGTTGTGTCAGAGCTAACAAGAGAAATTTGGGGTTTTTTTCAGAGTTTTTTGAGAAATATGTCTGTCTGATATCTGGGTCTGAACCCATGCAACAGGAAAGCAAACTCTACTGATGGGGAGGAGACAGAGGAGCAAACCCCTATGAGAGTTTCTTTCCTCCTTTTGCTATTTGTGCAGGTTCTTCTTTGCAGATAGAGGCGTTATCTTGATCTCAATTAGTTTCCAAAGAGAACTGGTTATCAATAAAAGTTGCTCAAACCATGTTGAGCTTCAGGATTCATCATGCCACCCTTCTCTGTGGTTGCACCGAGGTCTGCAGGTCTCCCAGCAGAAAAAAATTACTCAGCCAAAGTGTAGGCTGAATAAATTATGATCTATGCAATAGGTGTGGCTTAATGATCTGACACAGATTTGAAAATCCTCATTATTTGATCCATATATGATATTGAGCTGTAAGAAACAAAGAAGGAATGGTATTTTTTACTCTCAGGTTACTAGAATCTGATAGTGTTCTTACTAAAAAGACATCTTTTTCAAACATTAGTCCTTGGGCTTAACCTTGCAATTTATGTAAGCAGATTGCTGCTCTCCCCTCAAATGTCACCTTGCCCTGCGTTAGCTGTTATGTGAACAAACAGTTGGTCAAAGTCAGAGGGGAAAAAACCCTCTGAAAATCACATACTGAAGGTCTGGTCTTGGCACTGGGATGTGGTGTTATCCTTGTGATGGGGGATCTTATTTCTGCTTCCTGGCCTGTGTCACTGCCATTCACCTGCAGCAACTATGACTTAACCATGACATTGAAGAATCCTTCATGCTTTAGGAAGATGTTTTATCATGAGGATGCTGATTTACAGTGCAAGACTGTTTGTGCTTTTCCTTGTGCTAAACATGGGGATGCATATGTTTTTAGATGCTTTTCTTTTTAAGTATTCATTCCAATATATAACTAAGTTTTAATCCCTAATTATTCCTTACATTTTCTGGTATCATGCCCATTATTTTTTTCTTGTAAATAAATTGGTCCCAGGGACAGACGTTTGCACAGATGGTATATCTTAATGGGCTTTGTACCAGCCTGTAGTAGATACTGTTGCCCATAATAGTTAACTTCCACTTTTGAAATGCAGACATAGTAGCATTTTACCATGGGTGGTCGGTTACAGTGACATTGGAATCCTCTAAGTTTATAATTATATTCACTTCTCTTTAAATTAGATTCCTTGGTTATGCCATTTGGGGTTTTAGGTTACCTACTTGACATTTCTTCACGGATAGCACAAAATGTGCTAATTTTTATATTCATAAAGTAAAAAAATGTGCTGAGAATGTGACAGGCTCTGTATAGCTGTATCTGAACACAGCATTTTATTTTGTATTTCAAGTGAAGTCAGTGCCTGTATAAAATACTATGTTAAGGTCCCAATCCAACAATCTTACACACTAATTCTTGGTTGGGATTCCTAGTGCCATTCCCTTTATCTTCCTTTCTTCAGTCTCACAGACAGGTTCAGTTGCAGTTTGCACAACTAGGGCTAAAGAAGAATGGGAATGATGCTGCTGAGTTCATATCTTCATTTCCCACTGTGTCTCAAGCAAGTATTTCTTCCACTCCATAAATATTCAAAAGCTGAAGGAAACTCCTTATCTTTGAGATTATTTGTCAAGCTATCAAAATTTACTGAGTGCATGAAATAGTCTTCTGCATAATTTACCCATCTAATTTCTTGCCAGATTGGTTTTACCAGATCTTTCTACTGACTCAGGCAGCGTTGATCACGTAATCCTATGGAATGTTAGCAAAAACCACAGGTCCAGCTTCTTGCAAAAAAATGTACAAGGTATATGTTTGATACAAGAATTGACTGCTGTTCTAATAAAAGGAAATCAACTGTTGAGTGATTTGTCTTAATGGACTATGAAGAGTTAACTTAATGGTGCACTTAATGGTGCATTTGACTTAATCAAATACTCTCTGGAATAAAATCCAGTCCATTTTGCTGAATGATCACTTTTATTTGTTAAGAAGCTCTCTTCACTTTGTGATTGCCATTACAAGTCAGAAGCTGCACATGTTCTCCATGAACTGCACTGGAGAGGGATGTGTGTCAGAGGAGAAAGGGATGGAGGGGTTTGACTTAGTGACCAGAGTCCTCAGGCATCTTCAGGCAAGTTAGTGGCAGTGAAAGCCAGCTTCCCTTCACCACAGGTCCTCAGGCAAGGAGCAAAGGAGCAGTGCACCTCAGCATGGTATTTTGTGTGGATTGAGTGTGTGGCACATGGGACTGGTTTCCCCCTTTGCTACTGTTCATGTTATCAGCCATAGTTGCACCTAAGTAATGTGTAAAAGTAACTGTGGACTTAAGTCTTTTTTATTACTTTATTAATGTTCTTTTATGGGACACAAGCAAAAATGTTCAAAGATGATCAAAGGGCTGGAGCAACTGCCTTATGAAGACAGGCTGAAGGAGTTGGGGTTGTTCAGCCTGGAGAAGAGAAGGCTCAGGGGACACCTCATGGTTACTTATCAATACCTGAAGGGGTCCTACAGAAAGGCAGGGGTGGGACTTTTTAATAAGATATCTGGTGGGAGGACCAGAAACAATGGATGTAAATTGGAAGGGGGTAGATTCAGGCTAGATATAAGAAANTGGGAGGTGTCCCTGCCTATGGCAGGGGGGTTGGAACTTGATGATCTTTAAGGTCCCTTCCAACCCAAACTATTCTATGATTCTATGTTGAAGTTCTGGGAAACATCACATAGGCAATTACTATTTTGTTTAACCTCTGGTTCACCTTCCTCCTTCTATGCACTTAAGTCCTCCTGCTAACAGATCTAATTGAAGCAAAACCTGTGATGGAAATTAAACATTCAAAACACACACTGGCCAGAGCAAAATAACCATTATCCTTAATGGGAATTGTATGTGCATATTAAGTGAGGGATTCACCGCTTTGCTTTTAATTCCATGTCATTTAGAATTAGCAAATGAATAGGAGTGTGTGTATCTAGGCTTGTTTTCATCCCCCTGATGTACAAAAGATCAAATCCTAATTAAGGGGAAATAATTATCAGTCTGTCCTCTTGCAGTTCTCCTTTCTATGTTCCACTGAAGTGGTTCTGAATACCTGTAGATGGAGTTAAAGATTACTGGTGGTTTATGGTCAAATTCTGATGTTTGGTCTGTGTTTTTCACTGGCAAGCTCATAAAACAGTCCATACGATGACTCCATAATTAGCCTGGTTTGTAAACAAGTAGCACTGTTTAGCTGATAGTGCAAAATGTTCTTCAGTGGCATTCATCAAACAAACATTTATTTGGGCATGTCTTTTGAAAAATTTGGATTTTTTATCCAGTGAGCTGAGATTTCTTGTCACACCATAGCATGGAGTTAATCTTTAGTTATCTGGCCAGCCTGTTCCTTCAATGTGAGGGGAGAATAGGATGCCTGAGGAACAGTGAAACACTGGAACAGGTTGCCCAGAGACGTTGTGGATGCCCCTCTCTGGAAGTGTTTGAGGCCAGGCTGGACAAGGCACTGAGCAGCCTGATGTAGTGGGATAGGAGGGCTAGAAACAATGGATATAAATTGGAGGGGATAGATTTAGACTAGACATAAGAAAGAAATTCTTTACAGTGAGGGTGGTGAAATACTGGAACAGGTTGCCCAGAGAGGTTGTGGATGCCCCTTCTCTGGAGGTGTTCAAGACTAGGCTGGACACAGCACTGGGCAGCCTGGTCTAGTGGGTGTGTCCCTGCCTATGGCAGGGGGGTTGGAACTCGATGATCTTTAAGGACCCTTCCAATCCAAACAATTCTATGGTTGGACAGTTCACCTACAAGTATGGCATCCTTGTTAGGACACCCTGTTTGCACTCTGCAATGCTTCTGTCTATCCTGGACTTCATCAGGCTTGTCTGTCTATACTACAGTCCTTCCATCCCTCAGTCCTCTTACTTCTTGTCAACATATTCCAGTCCCCACTGGCAGCAAAGCCAAGAGGTGTGGGTGTTTCTTCCTCCTTCAGGAACCTACTGGGAGATTCCTACCCATTTCTGGGATCATGGAAACAACCTCAATAACTCATTCTGTCCTTGTTCACATCCACACCACGCCCCTGATATCAGTTGCCTGCACCACAGCATGTGCTGGAAGTAGTGATGATTTACGGCAACTGCTCTGTCTCAGAGCTTTGGGAAGATAAAGCCATAACATAAAGCATCTCTTGTCTTGTAGTCACCATACTGGAAGTATACAAAAAATTGGATCCTCACTGACACTGGTGAGTGCCAGTTTTAATGTTTGCTGGTGAGCTGAATAGGATTAGGAAGGAGATGATGCTGCTTTAAAGGTGTCTGTGTTGCACACAACAGTGATGCTAATGCAGACAGAAAGACTGTGACTTTTTCCAGCTTGGGCCATGGCAGTTATGGTTCTTTAACAAGAGGCATGTCATGTGTTAAGAGAGAGGAATGGGTCAGTTTACCTGTAGGAAGAGAGAAGTTAGAGCCATGGGGCTGTTCTCAAAGTAACCAGCAGTGTGATGTTTCAGAATTACCTTCTCAAGCATATTTAGTACCAGTTGAGACCATTAGATACAAAGGAAGCCCACAGTGACCTGAAACCAGGATAATTCAGGAGAAGCAGAGAGGGAGAAAGTTCTCATTGTCCCTTAGAATGTTGTAAATGGAAGAGAGGGTTCAGCTTCATTCTTAGGCTGTGGCTGCAGTGGGAGGCAGAGGATTATGAATAGAAGTTTGTTTTTGTACTTTGTGAAATGAGCATATTTAAAATGGGGAAAAAAACCTCGAAATGCCATAGACCATGAAATGAAAATTTCAGATGATATTTTGGGACAGAATTATGTGCATCTGGGATTTGTGCTGCAGTCCTAGGTGCCGCTGACAGACACCTGCAGTGGCTACAGGCACTTCTAGGCTGACACTGGTTTAGTGATCAAGACAAAGAATCCTGAATCAATCACCAAGAAAGCAGGGGAGTATTACAATGTTTTTGAACTGTGATTATTTAGGAACCACTGAGAACGCTGGAAAAATGACAGTGGTGGACACAGAAAAGCAGGTTCTGGAGTCATCAGGTTAATGTGAGGCTGCCCAGTCCATTGGGTGACCCATCAGTGGTTTAGTACTTAGACCTGTTGACAGTTGTCTCTAGCTGTGCGTAAAGCCTGTTTTTGTGTTTAATTTGGTAGCCAGGTCAAAGAAAGCAACTTGCACCCATGCACTTCACCTGCTTTTAACTGCTGTTAGAATGAGAGCAACTAAACAAGGTCTTTTCAAACAGACTCTTGTCTGAAGGTTGTTCTCTTCTTGTGGGATTCCTTCAGTCTTACTTATCTTGTGCGTTGTAATTAAAAGAGCCCTCTGGGAAAATCAGAAAGAGGAGGGGGCAAAATCTCTGCCAGAGCACACTGAAGGCAGGAATATTTCCTCCCAGTGAAAGTCACGCTAAGGCAAATCCCCGATACCACAGAGCAGGGTATACATTTGCCACAGCACTGAAAACTATTACTAAAAGATTTTTTAATAGCTTTATTTCCATAATATCTATGTGCTTCACAATCCTTATTCATCTTCATCTCTAGTTAATGAAGAATAGATTAGAGCAGGTTCTGTATAGAGGACTACTGTAGACTGATGAAGGTATTTGTGCTCATCATTTTCTTTAGTCTGAGACCTCTCTAAGGTCATATGGAATGAGGAGTCCATACAGGGAGTTGAATCTAGGTACACTGAGTATTCAATCAACCCCTGGATTATCATGCTGTCAAAGCAGGGCATTTTAGAAATGCAAAGATAAATGGATGTCTGCATGATCCTTATTGCAGCTTGATACAGTGAATTTAGAAAAGATGAGGTTTGGGTACAACCTCTAATTTCATAATGTTGTGATCAGCATATTCAGTACTTCTGATCCATGCTGGTAAGCTAAGAATGGTACTTCAGAGATGTGGAATGGCAGGCAGAGTTTGTTATTTTCAAGCCATGTTTTATTCTTAATCAAAGCAAGGACAAACAGTCCATCAAAATTCCTGCCCTGCATCATCTAAGCAGAGAAACTGGAGTGAATGATGTGTCCATGATGAATAGGCCTATTACCTTGTAAATTGGACTTTATAGCACCTCTCATAACAACATGAGATGCTGATGCATTTTTTTGATTTGATGATTTAATGCCTTAGATGTTATTCTGGTTCTCATTCAGGAGGCAGCATGGACAGGAAGACATGTGTGTGATATATACTGAAGTTAAAGTTGGAAAACTTTGTGTGAGAAAGAACCATGCTTTAAATTAGGAGTAGTAATAATAGAAAAATACAGTCTATGAGTTACACTTCTCTGGTAATGAATTCAGAAATCTTTAAATGAAGCTGCTTGTCTCTGTCACTGTGGGATGTTGACTAGTCATAGAGAGTGGAGAATTTTCAGGCTTGTGAAGTCAGGATAAAAGTTGATTATCTAAGCTAAAGTTTTGCCATCTTTATGATATTTGAGTACCTTCTGTTTTTAGTTTCTTTTAGTTCTGGGATTCTATTGCTGCAAATAGTTCCAGAAAGGAAGGCTAAGTAATCCTTGATAAATTAGTGACATTTCTGACCACTTGATGGTTTGCAGTGATTCTGTGATCAGCTAGGGTTTCTGAATGTCTAGAAGTGTCTGTCTAGACATTGAGTGCCTATCCTCTAACATTTCCAGATGATGAACTCTCTACTTATACCAGAAATGCTCATTATTAGTCCCTAGGAGTATGGCCGTGCACTTTGCACAATTGATTTTCATCCATTTCTATTAGCCCAGACCCCAAGGTCATTCTGTTATTACTTTGTGCAATCTTAGTTCTCCTTTCAATTGCCAGAACTCCTCCTAACTAGGTATCATCAGCAAATTATTACTGCCCTCTTGCTTTTGGTTACAGTCTTTAATGAGATTGATCTCCACAATGAATCTTTGAGGAAAACCCCTGGTAACCCACAAGTTTGCCCTCCAGTTTCACTTCAATGGCACAGCCAGGGCCTACGACAATTTATCTGCGTCTTTTGGTAAAGACTGTTTGCCCCTGCCTTTCTCAGCAATCCTTTTCAGCTCTTTCCATTTTTACATGAAAGGAGTTTTCAAGCTTTGGAACTGGCTGCCCAAGATAGTGGTGGAATTGCCATCCCTGGAGGTACCTAAAAATCAGGTAGACAGTTCTTTGGGACATGGTATAGTGGTAGTTTTGACAGTATTAAGTTGATGGTGGACTCAAAAATCTTAAAGATCCCTTCCAACCTAGCCAGTGATTCTATGTTGGCAGTTGCAAAGTGGTTTGAGAGGAGGCAATGGAGTGCTCCACCCCAACTCAACCCCTCCAAATCCAGAAGGGGTTTTGCAGACACCTCTTTCTCTCTTCTGTTTTCCCTTCAATTTGTCCTTGGAATAAATACTTGTGCTCTGCAGTAACTTTTAATTCACTGTAAATATCAACATTCGCTTAAAGTCAACAGATTTTGCCATAAATAGAGCACATTTTGTGACAAATACAGAAATAACTTTTTCCTAATTGGAAATTCCATGGTTGGCTGCTTGCCAAATTAATTCAGTCACAATATGTATTATTGTTTAGGATGATACTAAGCAAATTACTAGTGTGTCAACTAATTGGAAGTGTTAAATGTCAAAATTTCAGCAGCCTGCAGTTTCCATTTGGAGGCAGGTGGGATTGCAGAAAATTTAAACAGGGAATTTTTCCAGTAGTTTTTGTGTGAGAATCATTTATTACCTAGGATTGATGCCATCCTCAGAAGTTAGAACCTAAGTGTGTAAAGCTTTATCCTGGAGTAGCTATTTTTGATAGAATTAGCTTCAGGGTGAGTTGAGTCTTTTTCTTACATACAAAGAGTGCTTTCAACATGATATGGTGAGCCACACATAATAATGAATGCTATTACCAGGTGGCAAATGATTGTCTTTTAGTTAATATACAAATACTAATTAAATTGTTACTTCTTAATTGCATTATTTGAAAATAATTTGAACAAGTCCCATTTGGTGCTGTTCTAGGAACAACAGGACTTTTTTTCCATGGTTTATTCCTCTACTTCAAACTCTGTCTAAATGCTCCCAGCTTATGCCACTGTTCCAGCAGGAAAGCAAGGGCAGATATGAGGCATCCAGCTGCATCATCTTGCAATTAGGGACTGGTGACCTTCAGCTACTGGAGAGATGGTGCCATATTGTATTTTCTAGGCAGTCTCATTGGCAGCAAGGCTGGTGCCCAGTGTGCTGCAGCATCCCTCCCAGCAAGTCTCAGCACTGTCCCTTGCACTGCTTGGGCTGGGTGATGTGACCTGGGAGAAAAGGCTGTCTCATCCCTGGAACACAGGGGCTGCTGGCAGCATGCTACCTCCCCACAGCTTGCTTTTGGAGCGGTGCAGAGAAAGGATTTCACCTGTAAAGAAAACATTTTAAAGCTCAGACTTAACTTTGGGGTTTGCAGCAATCACTGTTCTTTAGTTTTCTCATCACACTGGGGCATTAAAACAGGTGATTGAGGATTAAGAAGCAATGAAAGAGGATTAAGGTGAGTGATGCCTTTTGGTCTTGATGGGGCAGTTACAGTGATAGAGTTTTTGACTCTTGCACATGTTAAGTCATTAAATCACAGAAGAAATGTTATGCATCAGATATTGACCTGCATTTTCTCTCATTTCTCTCCTTTGCTCTTTACCAACCTAGGGTTTATTGACTAACAGCACAGGAGTGAGAAGGAGTTGCTTTTCCTTCTCTTTCAGCATTTGATTCATAATTCTCTATGTGCTGTGGCCCCTGGAGCACCTAGTCTGTCGTTGCATGGGTTTTTATCTGTGCAGGCTGAGTGCTCTCCAGACACATCTCCTGGAGGGGAGAAATGTGCTCAGGGACATGTGACAAGTAAGTGTCTCACTGCCCCCCAGTCCAACTGTTACCTGCCTTGGAACTGGAGAGAGCAGGATTAGATATCCATTAAGCCCAGTGGATAGCTAGAAATTAATTTGATACTACATGTATTATTTGCCTGTCATCTTGGCTTGAGTGAATACTAGCAAGTCAGCCAGATACTTCATATAATTTTCTCAGGAACTTCGCAATGCAGTTAGAAAGTCAGTAATGGCAAGAGGTAGCAGAAATACTCTGAGAAAATAGGCAGATTCCAGGTTGGAGGGAGGAGCTGGAGTAGAGGTATGCTGAGTTTAGTCTCAAACACATGCCTTTAATAGCTACTTAATTAAAAAGAGTGGTAAAATCTGAGCAGTCTTATGCCACAAAATATCTAGAGGAGTGAGCAGTTGTTTAGAAAAGCCTGGTCACTGACGTAGGGGCTTCACCATGGCAGTGCAGGAGATGCCCCTGCAGCTGTCAGTTTGTTCTGTAGGAGAGGACCCACAGTGCTTTTGGGGCTTGAGTTTTTCCTTGACCACAAGCTATCTTCAAGTCATGTATTGGCTAATTTTATTTTTTAGGTCTAGGAAGTATTTTCATGTGACTAATTTTATGTTTTAGGTATAATACCATGTAGGCATTATTTTTGGTTGAATTAATCTCAATCTGAATAGCCTAAACCACTGAGACCAGGTACGGAGTTGAATGATGTGAAAATACTGCTGTTAGGTAGCAGCACTGTGGCAATGAGAGGAATGCTGTATCTGCCTTATATCTTTTTTTTTCAAGCATAAATTATAAACTTTTCAGGACACAGTCCATCTCTCAGGGCCCCATGTACAGTACCTTGTACAGTGGATCCTAGAGCTTATCTGAGGTCTAAAAGATTACTCAAAAGATTCACTTATTTTAACAGTTCTTTATGAAGAGTAGTAGAGTCAGTTGAGTGGAAGGTGAGTGGGAGGTGTCCCTGCCTATGGCAGGGGGGTTGGAACTCGATGATCTTTAAGGTCCCTTCCAACCCAAACTATTCTATGATTCTAGAAGAAGTGGTACATTACACATTTGCATTCTATTAATGAAAATGTCAGTCTTTAGTCATAAAGAAGTTAGGTTAAGCTAATGCACTGCAGTGGTTCCCTTTTAAGCTGGGCACCATAATATACATTAAATGTCAAAGTGCTCTGGACTGAACAAAACAATATGTCAACCTTATGCAGCAGCTGAATGCTAGATGCATTTTGGATGCCCAGTAAAGGGAGAGAGATGCTACGTCGCTGGGAATTCTTCCTGACTTTCAGTAAAAGAACTGATCAGAAATGCCAAACACAAACTGCATTTCATTTAAAAATGCTGCTAGGTAGTCCTTGATTGAACACTTTGAACCTGATCAGAATCTAATTTGTTTTCATATTACAAGAGACTCTTATATTAGCACCTCTAGATCAATAACAGATTTTAATGCATACTAATAAAAAAGGTCCTCGTTCCAAATACAGCTCTAAGTTTCAGAAGAGCAACATACTAGGTCTTGCTAATCAAGTATCTTCATTGAACAAGAAGCAGTGGAATGGAGACAAACCACTCAGAATTATACTAACAAATGCCAAAAAAGGAAACCACACTAATCTATTTTTCACAGTTTTAAATGCAATTAAATGATGCATTTTAGGGGGAAATGCTGTCTCATGAGAGAATTCTGACTTCTTCCTGGCAGTTAGTGTTGCTGCTCAGTGTGTGCTGAAGTAAAAAGTTTCCCTTTATGACAATAAAAACTGTCATCATCTGTAGAATTCAGCAAATATTTAAGAAATAATGTCCATACATGGTTGTTCATACTAGCAAGTAGAGTATTGACTGGCAGAATGATTTTACTCAAAGGATTTGCCATGGCTGTATAAACTCTGTATTTAGCTAATTGATAATGAAGAAAATCCTTCATCTCTATTCCATCATATCCCAGCCAACACTTCCTTGGTAGACTGGAGCCCTAGGAGTGCTGCTGCAATACTTACTGTGTGTCAATTTAGTAATAATATGTTCATTCAAATTCTAGATAGTGTGCAATTTGATTTTGGGGGATTTATTCTTATTTTCTCCATTGCTTGATTAATTACATTACTGGATTTGGTGAGCAAAAACTCTGCATTTCTCCCAGATCTCAGCAGCCAGAGGGAAACTTGAGACATTGATCTTGGTGGTTTTGTGTAGCACTGCAGGTGATCCACTGTGTGGAAGACTTTATTGGTCCTGTAATGTCATTCTCCATCCTTCTGTCTTCCCATTGAACTGGCTGTTTCTTTTCTGCTGCAGTTACTCACATGTTGCAGAATGATACTTGTCTCTCTGTTGTAGCGCCAGTCTCTAAAAGAAAGATGCTTCTGACCCCTCTCCACTTTACCCAGCCACATCTATTCCTCAGGACTTGCAGTCTGTTTCCATGTTATGGGTGGTTGAAGTTTTGGGTATTTTTTTCATATGCAATGGGGTAGTCAGGATTTTGCCCAAGATTAGGGGTGGCTACATGTGGTTACTATATCTGATAAGGAAGTGTCACTGATGGAGTGATGTATTACTTCAGGCTGTTTTTGCTGTAATTTAATAACTGATGACTTTTCCAGGTATGCACAATATTTAATATTATTTCCCTGCTGATTTTTTTGTTGTTCAGGAGCTTAGTGTCTTTTTTGCATTCATAGCTCATGTGAATGAGGATTTCTCATTTAAACTTTTTTCTTTACTCATATTTGGAAACTCTGTTGAGAAAAATGGAGTTTAGTTATTGTTCATTCTATAATAGCAAGGTTACTAGTACAAAATGAAATATAGTGTAGTCCAGAAGTTTTTATTAACATTTATTTGCTGATGACTTTAGATAGGTTATATCAAGTTTAAGCTATGTTAGCCCTTGTATTGAGCACTATTTCCTGATGACTTAAGAACTGCAATTTATTGAATTGTGAACACTTAAATCTCACTTACTAGCTTTTAAATTCGTTGATTAAATATTGCTTAAAAGAAAAAAAAATATTCAAGCTGTGTACATGGTGGAGGTTTTGCAAAGCTGTACTTCATGATTCAGCCTGATGTAGTATTTGCAATTGATTTAGCACTCAAAGGATGTACTTGTTTTTCATGAAGAACTAAATATGGAACATAAATAGTTCTAAATGTGGTTCAGCCAAAAATAAATCAGTAAGACTAAGAAGAGGATAGCCCTAAATTATATCTCATTGCTTTTTGCTGCATCCTATATACAAAGAAAAAGCCTCAAATTACAATCTTTAATTATGTAGCCCTGGAGCCACTGGTATCATTGCTGTTACAGATTTGTGATCATTTGGAGGGAATTCTAAAGAATGTTCTTACTTTTTAGTGATTTTTACTGAGAGGCTGCTGAGAAAACTGAACAGGCTGCTTTGTTAGGCTGAGAGAGAGAAATCCTGAAACATTTTGCATATTTAAGTGCAAGTAATTCTTCTTGCACTGTTTATCAGGTGAACGCTACATATCGTATAATGTGAAATACCAGTCTGAACATAGCAGAGAGCTCTTGAAATGCCCTAAGGACAGAGCAGGGAAGCATTGGGGAATTCTGGATGCATTTTCACACCTTTATTTTAATTTATTCCCTCACATTTTGCACCACCCCATGCCAATCATTTGTTAATGAAGAACAGCGACAATGAATCTGAAACATCCAGAACTTTCCTTTTTGTCATTTGTTCTTGAAGCTGTAACTGACCACTGAGATACACACTGACAGAAATACTTACCATTCAGATGGTTTTCCAGGGAAAACACTGAAAAGTAGGATACAGTGATGCTCACATAGAAAAAGCCAGGGGTGAGAAGGGAAAAAATAATAACACTCTTTCCTTCTATGACTAGGCTAGCATCTAGTTTTTGCATAATTTGGATTGTTTCACAGCATTGTCACTCCAAGTAGACTATTACTCTATGTCAGAAGTAGAAGCCTCCATCATCCTCTGTGCAGTAAAACCCAGCACTGGTCAATGCAGATAGGTCAATGTAGGACAACACAGGTTCTGCTTTCCAGGTTGTCTTTTCCAGCTGTTGTTGCATGCATTTAATTTTGCTTATTGCAGTGATTCACAGATTTGTACGTGTTCTGAATTCTTCCATGACAGAGTCGTGTACCTTCATACCATGAGAACGCTGTTTACTCACTTGTCCAGTGATGCCACTGACACAGCAATGGAGTTGGTTCTCTGGCCTGTTATTTAAGTTGCCCTCCTCTGACCCGTTCCAGCAGCTCAATGTCCTTCTTATGTTGAGGACTCCAGAACTGGACACAATACTCCAGGTGGGGTCTCCTCAGAGCTGAGTAGAGGGGCAAAATCACCTCTCTTGACCTGCTGGTCACACTCCTCTCGATGCAACCCAGGATTTGGTTGGCCTTCTGGGCTGCAAGTGCACACTGGTGGCTCATGTTGATTTTGTCATCAACTGACACCCCCAAGTCTTTCTCTTCAGAGCTGCACTCAAGCCACTCTCCACCCAGCCTGTATCTGTGCTTGGGATTGCATCGAACCAGGTGTAGGACCTTGCACTTGGCCTTGTTGAACTTCATGAGGTTGTCATGGACCCACCTTTATGGTGATATAACTTCAATCAAAATCAGCTGTACCCACTAAGTCCTTTTGTCCCTGCAGGCCCAGTCCATAACAGGACTGGAGCTTGAACTGACACCTGTGAGGAAGGCAGGCTGTGCAAACTGCCATTAGGAAACTGAATACTGACTGTTGTGGCTTGTGGCCCATGGCATTTAACTTCCCACTGGCTGATTTCTGGAGCATGATGGGTCCAAAATCTACTCCAAATTTAAAACCTAAATAAGCAACTTCAACATAAAGACCACAGACACATCCCTCTTCCTTTGACATTGTTGAAAATAAGTCTTATGGGTTCCTCAACTCATTCTTTGCATTCTCCTTCTTTTTTATCATGGACATTTGTTTTTGCTCTGTTTCTTTTAGCTGTGCATGCAGGGATGCCGTGGGATGGTAACCATAGTAACTGCGGAGCATGGAAGACGTAATTTCACCCCAAAAATGCATATTATTGGGCTTGTGTTTACTGGGAGGGAATTGTCTCATTCCCTGAACAATAGGAAGGAATGAAAAGAACATTTATTTCACAGTGATTAAAGAAGAAACTCATACAGTTAGAATATGGTTGGAAAAATATGCATTAAGTGCTGCATGGTATGTCCAAGAAACCAGTACAAACAGATAAGATCAAAGACAAGTTTAGGTGTTATTTCCGTGTAATATGTAATAACAATAAAATAATGTAGTCTGAGGCATTCTTACCCACACAGGGCATTTCATCATCAAGGGGTTTTCAAGGGGTCTCAGGGGTCTGGTGCAGGGGAGAACTTCACTCATACAATACCAAAGCCATGGTTCTGCATTTCATGCAATCTGCAACTTGCCCCTTTCTCCAAAGTAGAAGCACCAAATACAGCAACAATGCAGTGTGGGGCTCAGCCTCTCATCTTCAGTGTCCAGCTTTGAATGTTCTGCAGTATGGTGGTGGAGGTCTCCCAGAGGATGGAGCTCAACACCTCAGGAGATCATCCTGAGCACCAAGGGGAAGATGCAGTTGGGGAGTTGGAGCTGAAGCTCATTTCATGTGATAACTGCCTGGGAGGATGTAACAGTGTGAAATAATAATGGAAAATTCAAGAAGGGATTCTGTCACAGTGACATCTCCAACCTCATAAAGTTGACCTTTTATATCACAGATCAGACATGATGTTCTGCCTTTAATCAAAATCTTTTTAATTACTTGTCAGAGGTCCCAGTTTGACCCAGGATGTTACAGGATATTGATGCAGAATGCTTTTTGCAAGAAATCTAGTACTTTCTCTCCTACTTCCCTTCTCTGTATAAACAGTCCTGTTGCCATTGTGAGATAGTGTCCCACAAGGGACAATGTGGTTCCTATGACTGCAGTGGCTTCTGTTTCCAGCTACATAGCACACTTGTGTATTTTATGGACTAAACCAAAATCATGACAGTATGTAGTAATGTGAATTATTAATATTTGTCTTCCCTTTCATAGTAATTAGACAGATAGCCATGTTTATTGTTGAATAAAATCACCTTATATAAAAGCACTTCACTACTAAATTGTTTAAGGAATTTATTTTTATACACATTTGAAAATTTAATGCTTTGATGAATCATACATCAATAAATAGTTCAATTTTCTAGAAATACCTTTATTCAGGGGACTGCTAAGCCTAACCCAAACTTCAAAAGTTACTACACTGCTTACAATAATGAAATTATATTAATAACACCAAATTTTTAATAGCTTAAAAAATGAATCACACTTTACCTTTAAACTGATATTTACTCTTCCTTCCTCTCAAAGGGAAACATACTTTAAAGTGAGAGAAGCAGGCTTTTACAGCATAACAAGACTCCAGAAGTCTGATATTAATGAAAAAGGATAATGGTGAGAATTGCTGATTTAAGAAGAAAAGCATGATGAAGCAGCTGGTCTAATGCTGAAATTATATTTACTTACTTATCTTTTCAGGAACCACCTTCCAGGATGGCTTTCCACAGACTTGACTATAGTATTAGTATTTTCATCATCTGATAAGACTTGTTTCTCTCCATTATGCTCAAAAAATGTTACATAGGCACAAACAAAGATTTTTGCAGCAGTAGCAAAGAAGAACAAGCAAAGCAACAGGTGCATAACAGCAGGGGCCTTTCATGGTCACAGATTTTTGCACTTCCACATGGATAAACAGGAAGACCTACAGCTCCCCAGTGAATGTTGCAGGGTTTTGTGTGCTGCATTTCTTCCCTGCTTTGATCTCTGGTACATGTTCCTCATGAAAATATTAGGATATCCCCAGGTTTTGGGATAACTCTCTGTTATCCAACTGAAAGAGTGAGAGGATACTGCAACAGCTCCTGCAAATCATTAATAGTATTAATATGAATAACAGCACTAATATGAATAGTTTATTCACTTCATAAAATAATGGAAGTGCTAATATGAGCCTTTTGTCTTAAAAGATCTCTTAGATGACTTATAATGTACAGTAGAGAGTAAACAATGCAACAAAAATATGTAAGCATAGAAATAGAATCATGGAATAGTTTGGGTTGGAAGGGATCTTAAAGATCATCTAGCTCTAACCTCCTGCCATGGACAGGGACACCTCCCACTAGATCACGTTCCTCAGTGCCTTGTCCAGTCTGGCCTTAAACACCTCCAGAGAGGGGGCATCCACAACCAATCTGGGCGATCTGTTCCATATAATTGATGAATAAATTGATTGCAAGAAAAATATTGGTTTAAAGATTAATGAATAAAAACAGTTAATCACTCACTGTGAGAATTAGCAACCCACATCTGTGTGAAAAATGTACAAGTAAATGCTTTGTAAGTGGACTCAGTAAATGAGGCTGGCTCTTCTACAAAAAGGAAAGAGAATTAAATGGTATTTTTAACTGAATTGAAGGATCTGCTTTGTTCTCTAGGAGAATTTGATTTCTTACCTCAAGCTTCAGAGCTGATCCCTTTAAAGAGGTTGAGAAAACATTTTTTCCAGCATTCAAAGCAGGTCTTCCTCCCAGCAAAAATAAAAGTAACAATAACATCTAAAGTTCAAATATTTTAAAAAATATTGCCCCTGAAGACATATACAAGTAATTTCCTACTGAAAATACAAGATAGAGGCATTGACAAGTGTGTTTATTTGAAAGGAAAGGTGCCCTAACCTGTCAGCAGCACAGCTAGAAAGAAAACACTGAGAGCTGTAACTTTAGTAGCTGGGGAGAGGGAGACTTGGCAGTGAAAGCATTTGGTGTGTGAGGAGCAAGATCTAACACCACAGACGTCTGTTCACCAAAGATGGTTGAGTGAGGACATGGCAGGTTGGATGTTGTATCTACTGCTAGGTTATTTGCTTCTCTTTCTCCAAGTCAATGACTGGGACCAAACCTAGCCTTGAAATATCTGAGGAAGCTATTAAATAATCTGCTAATCCAGTTAATGGAAACATTAGTTTCAGAGACATTTCTCTCTTCCTAGATGGCATTGACCCAACATGGGCAAAAAAACAGGTCTGTATTTGTGTTGATTACCTTGTCTAGCAACCCTACATCCCTGCTGAGAATGAGCTGAAGCATGGATGACCAAACATGTTCTTAATATGCAGTTTGTCATAATAATTAGAAATATCCCCAAAGCTCCTTGATTTTGTGAGCTCTTGAAGTTTGCCTTCCCCACTGGCTTCTTGTTCAATTTGTTTTGGTTTGCAGTCTATCATTTGTGATGACATGGTTTGACTTGGTTTTGACACTATATTATTGTCTACCCAGCCTTGCCTTGCTGGCTGTATGAGTGTCTGATGATAATCAGTGGCATACAAATAAACAGACAATTGCAGTTGGTACAAACATCCATTGTATTTCACAATGTGCAGGCTCTGTAGCTGATTGCCAGACCTAAACATGTGTAAGTGGTTGCAATAAGCTGTTTTCTGAAAATACCCATTACTGTCAATCCAGGCTACCTCGTGGAAAATTTCCTGTTTAAATGTCTTTATTCTGTAGTTGGTGCTTGATTAGTCCATAGCTCTGAGAAGAGTCCTGCTTATCTGCTGGGGTCCTGCAGTGCCCCTTCAGCATTGCTTTCTCGTTTGAGTGCTTCAGAGGGCTGGAGCAACTTCCCTATGAAGACAGGCTGAAGGAGTTGAGTTGGGATTGTTCAGCCTGGAGAAGAGAAGGCTCAGGGGGGACCTCATAGTAGCTTATCAATACTGAGGGGGTCCTACAGAAAGGCAGTGGTAGGACTTTTTAATAAGATATGTGATGGGAGGACTAGAAATAATGGATTTAAATTGAAAGGGGATAGATTCAGGCTAGATATAAGAAAGGAATTCTTTACAGTGAGGGTGGTGAAATACTGGAAGAGGTTGGCCAGAGAGGTTGTGGATGCTCCCTCTCTGGATGTGTTTAAGGCCAGGCTGGTCAAGGCACTGAGCAGCATGATCTAGTGGGAGGTGTCCCTGCCTATGGCAGAGGGGGTTGGAACTCAATGATCTTTAAGGTCCCTTCTATGATTCCAATAAGATGTAGGAAAAAAAAGGAAGTAGTGACAATAGAGCTGGAGGAGTCAAGCATCAGTGACCACTAACATGGTAGCCTTTCTCTACAGCAGAGTTCCTACAGTAGTTTCCACTCCCTCTCAGCAAGACCAGATGCTGTTATCAGTTGTAGGTACCATCAGAGAACTGGTAGCAGCTCATTTGGTCTGAGGAGTGCATCCATCCAAAGAAGAGCACCTTTGCAATCTTGGTACAAAATGGATTTAAATGAAAGGAACTGTGAAACGACAGTGCTGTGGTTAAAATGAAGGATAGTTGTGTACAAGCACAGCAGCGTCTTGTGCACAGACATCTGTGTTTCTTTCCTGTTGACTTAAGTTGCAAACATGGCATTTTTTAGGTTGGGCTAGACACTAAACAAACAACAGATGCTCTCCTTGGAAAGAAAATTGGTTTGGTTCTAACTTAAGCCAAGGCAAACCAGGAGAGGTAGAATTCACCTCCACTAGTTGTTTGTGTAGTCTAGGGAATTGCTATGTAGAGCATCACATCCTGGGTTATGAAACAACATTAAGATCATGGTGCAAGTTTTCAGTAGATTCCAGGACTTTTTGAATAGCAAAAAGTGTAAAGGAGAATCTGTCTCTTCTCCATGGTGGGTTAAGCTGGTTTAGAGAGCAATGCAAAAAATCTGTAGAGTTGTGTGATAAGAATAAGGAAGCTACATGGTACAGCCCATCTTTAACTTTGTTCCTGCTGGTTTTATTCCTGGGCTTAGTGGCATTTAGATGTATCTACCCATTAAACTTAATGGATCAAATTATGTATCTAGCTCAAAGCTAGAAATTGAGCAGTTGAAAAAGACAGCTGACTGAAATGTGGAGTCAAGTAATTAAAGAGCTTTCCTAATACTGACGTGTGCTTTTCCTGAAACATCATGAGAAAGCTTATTGGACATGTCCCCTGGCCTGAAAATCCTGCTTCATGCTCTGTTCTCTTCTATTACAAGTACCTTCTTCATCTGTTCTAAGCAGGATCATGGCCCATGAAGTTCATCTTAATGACCACTTTCTTCCCTAGTTATCTATCCCAAGCTGTTTGCTTCAGTACAGGAGCTGATCTGATGGTCAGTTTGGAGCAAATGAGGCAGCTGGATGAGACACACTGCACTGAATAACCACCACTAAGTTGAGGTGGAGAATGTATGGAGGTGGGACAAGGAGATTTAACATAAAAGGCAAAAAATTCACCTTGAGGAAACAATGAAATAGAACTGACAAAGATGGCCAGTCACAGAGAAAGCACTCGCCTCAAAGAAAATCAGCCACAAGGGAAAATAAAAACTGACATTGGCAGCTGAAAGAATGATAAAGCATGGAATTTAAGTTTTGACTCCAAAGATGACAATGAGAAGAAAAAAATGTCAGAAGCACTGCCAAGTAGTCAAAAACATAAAAGAAGGATGGAAAAGAAAGACAGAAAAAAGACATTCTAAAGGTTGCATAGAAAAAAAATGTAGTCTCATTGTAAGGCCAGGCTATACCTAATTAAGGTCCTAAATCACATGTAAACTAAGCTGTGAACCAGGAAACTATGGTAACATATTCCTTCACAGAGATTTGCATCAGTTTGAGTCAAATGATTGCAACATGAATCCAGTCAGATTGTCTCATCAGTTTTAGCACTGAGGAGTCCCAAGAGGCAAGACAGCAGCAGATGAAATAGTCCCAGACATAATGCTGAATCCACTCAGGCTGTTCAGAGTGGAGCTAACAGCTTGCAGTGTGAAAACAATCTTTCAACAAAGAAGTTAATATTTGCATTTTGAGCTAATTTGTTAAAATCTCCACTTGCTTCATCTTAAATTCCCATCTATGTGATCGAGCAGTAGAAAACATGACAACTCTTCAGGAGAAATCTCAAGACTTGAATTCAAGCACAACATTTCCATGTTCCTGCTGCTTATTCCCTCCCCTTCTGGGTGTTTTAGCCCCTAGCAGATAATTTCAATAGTAATAACTGTCCTAATATCAGCCATTAACCACATTAAAGAAATACAGTTTAATACTCATCAAAGTAATACACTTTAATTTCAAATAGGTGTTAGTTATAGAGTGGTCACCTTGAATAATTAAATCCCAAGCACAGTGGCAGTAGCTCTAATCTTTGTTTTACAAATATTCCCCTAGGCCTTTTTCAGTAAAGGAGCTAAATGCTCTTCTGCAAACATCAGGCTTCCTTTAATATCTTCCTTAATTTTCACTTCAGTTTTTATAGCCAACATCTATGTCTTCTTTCCTAATTATGTGTTTAACCTAGTGATGTTGGTTTGAACTCTTTATGATGGGCTTTCAGGGTTAAATTTAACAATTGCAGACCCTGAAGTGACAGAAATGACAGTTTGGTTATCTGAATGTACATTTTTGTCTGCTTATGATGCAAAGTTGAGTTTTTGAGGAAGGAAAATCACTCTTTCACTGCCCAGCAGCTTGCTGATTCTCTGAGAAACAAAAGAAGTCTCTTGTTTTTTCCTTAAGTTGTTACAACTCTGGGAAAGTATTCTGTAGGTACACTGGAAGAGACAGGATCATATCCCAATTCCTTTCTCCATCCATGTGAAGAGTAGTGCTGGCTTTAGGGAGATGTATTTTTGGCAAAGGTATACAGCTAGATAATGTTTGTCCTAGAAAATCTAGAATGACCTAAAACTTGGAACAGCATCCAAATCTTAAAATTCTTTTGAACACACAGTCATGAACAATATCAAAAATGCAATATGAAGTTGCAGCTTCTGTTGACTGATCAGTTTTAAATATTGCAATCTAGAAAAGAAGGCATAATGATTTGCATTTTTCAATTAGTTTACCTGTTGGATGGACCTTCTAACTTGATCATAAAGTCACAAATCAAAGCTCATGCATAGTTGCCTTTTGGGATATTGATCCATGTCCATTCAGGCAGTCTGGCAAAGCTTCTGTTAAATTAATGCAGCTCTTAAGAGTGACTGAGGAAAGGATTTATATAGAAGCCTGTTAATCAAATTAAGTGTTTCCTCAAATTCTGTAATGCCTTTTTATGCACAAAGGAAACTTTGGTAAGAACTCGTTATTACAGCAGAAATTATTTATTCTATTGTATTTCATAATACCAAATGTTCTTCTCTTCAAACAAATCTGGTATTCAAACACTACAGCATGGAACCTGGAAAAAGCTTGTGAAACAGTGATTTGCTGCAAGAGAAGCAAATGACAAAAAGGTGAAATTGAGGTTCATATCTTGTTTAGTCAGTTATATACTGTAGGGAGAAATTTATGGCCATATGTCTTTATAGATTATAGAAGCATAGAGTTGGAGGGGACTTCCAAAGGTCATCTAGTCACAATGTGCAGCAAATGGAAATGTGAGAAGATGTAAGGAAATAATTCCTGACAGTCAGAGTGGTCAGACATTGCAGCAGGAGCCCAGAAAAGGTGTAGAGTCTCCATCCATGGAAATGTATAAGATTTGGGTGTTCAAGGCACCGGACAGTTTAATCAAGCTTCCAAATGATCTAGCTTTGAGTTGATTGGGGTTGGGGTTCACCCCAACCTAAATTATCCTGTGATTCTATATTCCTGTTCCTCTTCAATTCTCCCAGTAGGTTAGATGGAGAACTCTGCGGAGCAGAGGTATGGACCAACTTCTGTCTTCCTTCACAGAGGAATTCGATATTTTTTCTGGATGAAAACATCCAAGAGCTTTGGCACCATCACAACTAACTCTCACTGGCAGTGGAGTTACACTCACCCCTGAGCTGTGAGGCTGTCCTCTAGCATTCTGACACCTTCCCATGTTCTTCAAAGTGTTCTGAATCACTTGGATCCCAATGAGATCACAGAATCACACAGAATCACAGAATGACCCAGGTTGGAAGGGACCTCAAGGATCATGTAGCTCCAACCCTCCTGCCTAGCAGGGCCACCACACAAACACATTTACTAGAGATCCTCCAGTTCTTCCTCTCACCTTTTGTATAATGGTAACACACTATTGCTGATAATTATGTCCAGATTAACAGGGCTAATACTGCTCATCTGCTCTGGATGATAGGTGGATTAACTAAGTAGTACCTCTGAAGAAATGCAAATGTGAACATGTTTGAGTTTTAAATAGTAGTATTTATATTACTAAGATACTGGAAGGTATCTAGTGTTGCAGTCGATCTGTGAGTGCAGAGGCTACCTGGCCAAAGGGATGACTCAGATTTAGCACCACTTCTGACTTCACTGGGAGTTCTGAATGTTCACTGCATACTAAAGCCAGAAATGAACTTCTCATGTGGACTTTGATGTGTCACATCAGGTCAATCAATTTTTTTTTCTTTCTTCATTCCTAATTTTACACCATTACTCCTAGCTTTACCTTGATCACTCATATAGCTACTCAGAGTAGCTTCTCAATATGTGAAGGAAGGGGGCTAGAGAAAGGCTGGGGTAGGACTTTTGAATAGGATATGGGATGGAAGGACTAGGAGTAATGGATGCAAATTGGAAGAAGGGAGATTTGAAGTGGATCTAAGCAAGAATTTCTTTGCTGTGAGGGTGGTGAGACTCTGGAAGAGGTTGCCCAGGGAGGTTGTGGATAACCCCTCAATCCCTGGAGGTGTTTAAGGCCAGGCTGGATGAGGCATTGAGCAACCTGGTGTAGTGGGACGGGGGTTGGAACTAGATGATCTTGAAGGTCTCTTCCAACCCAAACTATTCTATGCTTCTATGATTCTATATTCCCAGACCATGCAAAAGTACATTAGACTTTAAGTAAAATATCAGATCCATAGAATCAGTATGCTCTTTGCATATAGGAAACCACTTACTAATTTTAAAGGCAGCCATTTGATATATGAAGAGTTCATAATATACATGAAGTTTATGTAATTTAGCAGTTACATATATCTGGATCTGCAGAGGACAAGCCTGACTTACTGGGGCTGATGAATTACAGGCTGCATTAAGTAATTGGAATGATTTAAGACTTTTCTGCAGAAATGCAGCTGAGAGATATTACAGTGGGCCTTTTTATTTTTAAAGTGTATATTTTAAGAGCTTAAATTGCTGCCATAAACACTGTTTTAAAATTTAACCATACAAAGACAAAGACAGTCAAAGGCAGTCATTTATTTATCTAGCACTAAACAGTAATTTATAATACTCAGGGTTGGTTCCCATTGACTCCCCAGCTCTTTGGCAGTGACATAATGCTCTTTAGTTGCTTTTGCTAAAAAGACTACATCATTATCATTTCTGTTACTACAGGAGAGAAAAATGCTTCCTGTATTTAATAAAGTAGTGGTTTGAATGGTGGAGGGAGGACTGGGATTTGTTTGGGTTGAAAGTCCCTTTTTTTTGCAGAAATCTGTTGGAAGACTTTCTCTTTCCCATGTGGACTCATGATGGTGGAATGGAGGACTGATCCTCCTGTTCCTGTGGCATCCCTAAGGAGTTCACAGAATCATGGAATCCTAGAATGTGTTGAGTAGGAAAGGATCTTCAAAGATCATAGAATCATAAGAATAGTTTGGATTGGAAGGGACCTTAAAGATCATCGAGTTCCAACCCCTCTGCCATAGGCAGGGACACCTCCCACTACATCAGGCTGCTCAGTGCCTTGACCAGCCTGGCCTTAAACACTTCCAGAGAGGGGGCATCCACAACCTCTCTGGGCAACCTCTTCCAGTGCTTCACCACCCTCACTGTAAAGAATTTCTTTCTTATATCTAGTCTGAATCTACCCCCTTCCAATTTACATCCATTATTTCTAGTCCTCCCATCACATATCTTATTAATAAGTCCTACCCCTGCCTTTCTGTAGGACCCCTTCAGGTATTGATAAGCTACTATGAGGTCCCCCCTGAGCCTTCTCTTCTCCAGGCTGAACAACCCCAACTCCTTCAGCCTGTCTTCATAGGGCAGTTGCTCAAGCCCTTTGACCATCTTCATGGCCCTCTTCTGGACCCGCTCCAACAGCTCAATGTCCTTCTTATGTTGAGGACTCCAGAACTGGACACAATACTCCAGGTGGGGCCTCACCAGAGCTGAGCAGGAGGCAAAATCACCTCTCTTGACCTGCTGGTCACACTCCTCTCGATGCAACCCAGGATTTGGTTGGCCTTCTGGGCTGCAGGTGCACACTGGTGGCTCATGTTGATTTTGTCATCAACTGACACCCCCAAGTCTTTCTCTTCAGAGCTGCACTCAAGCCACTCTCCACCCAGCCTGTATCTGTGCTTGGGATTGCATCGAACCAGGTGTAGACCTTGCACTTGGCATTGTTGAACTTCATGAGCTTGGCCTGGGCCCACCTCTCAAGCCTGTCAGGGTCCCTCTGAATGTCATTTAGTCCAACATCTCCACATTGAGCAGGAGCACAAGGGGTTAGATTTCATAAGCTCTTGGAGCAGATCTTTTCTCAGTCCCACACAAGAGGCATCCATGGGACAGCGTATGTGTGGATGTGGTTTCTGGGCACTATTTTAATGTCTGAGCACTGGCATTCAATTTTTTTTCTTTGATACATAAGCCACCTAATAAATTGCATCTTGAATATATGCAGTATTTCTTAAGGTCAAGTTACGCCACTCCCTAATAAAATACAATCAATAACTACTGCGAGAAGCCTGGGGGGTAGTTTATCATTTATCTTGAAAACTTCCACTCTGAATAAGAATCCTGACTTTAAATTGTGATCTCTCCTAGCTTCTGCCAGGGATACCATAAAATATGTTTCCATATTAATCAAAGTCCCCAGCATTGTGGCATCCAAAATTGGAGTTACTGCTGGAGTACAAATGCTCAGCAAGGAGTATCTTATCCTTTGCCTCATTGCAAAGTTTATAATTTCTAATGTGATGGCAAAGAGGGCATGAGACTTTATGGAAATGCTAACTATGTTGTGTCTTTGGAGATAAGATTGATTTGATAAATACACTTCAACACTTATTTCTGTCTTCATACATGCCTGTAGACTGCCTATGACCCCTTTTAGTGCTTTATAAATAAATTAATGGATTAATTAAATATTTCCTCAGTACCTTCCAGATAGACTCATGAAGCTGTTGAAGTTCACCAGAAAGATTTGTGGATCTTGCTGCATAATCTGGTACTTGATGTTAGTATTTAAATTTTTTTTCAACACTTGAACTTTTTAAAAAACTTGAATAAAGGAGTTCAGGGAGAAAAGCATGTTGCAATTTTTGAAGCCAAAGCCTCCTCAGCCTTTGGAAGAGGCTGCTCCGGGATTTTCTGTGACTGACTGACCTCACAAATTAAATCTCATCTTTTTACTTCATTTGCAAGGAATTATCTTATTTAATTTGTGCAAGGAGCAGCTGTGTTAAGAATTTGTGTGGAAAGGATTGGAAAAACACCATAATATGTCTTTGCATAAATATTTTTATGAACTGTGAGTACACTGCATTAAAGATTAGGTAGGAAATATTTGGCTATTCATTTATGTATTTATAAAGTTCCTTCATCTGTTTGGAATGGATTACGGAGGGGTAATACAGTGTCAGGGAAAAGCCAACATCAATTTGACTGGAACAAATCACATCACAACAAAATAATTCCCTCTTAGAACAAAGGCAGGAGAGTTTGTGGACAGAGGGAGAGTAAAGAATGTCACATAAGACTTGCAGTGCCATCTCACATGGAGATCTCAGAGACAAGTTGGAGAAGAAAGTCTTCCTTAGGTGAAACTCTGGTAGGGCAGATTGGCATGTGTTCACAACCCTGTTCAAAGAATGAAGTCCAAGGTTTAATTTCCAACTCTGAACTCCACAAGGCTCTGACCTTGTTCTGAGCTTAAAACTGATGTAAGCCCAGTGCTTACATCAATTACATGACAGGGAAACTAAGGAGGTGGTTTATTTAATTTGCACATGACAAAGATTTTGGAGGCCTGTTCTAAAAGATTGAGGAAAAGAATTGAAATAGATGGCAAAACTCACCAAGTTTTGGTTTATTTTATCCCAGCCTTCCTCTCCCATTGACTGTAGCACTCCCCATTGCCAGTATGGCAGCTGCTGCACAACACATTGCTCACCCTCCAGGCACAGCTGCCTCTTACAGGTTGTCTTTCTAATTCAGTTCACCCAAGCAGGGGCCCTGTCTGCTCAAAAAAACCCTGACTTGGCACTGAACCCATCACTTGGCTTTCAGTATCCAGGTAGCATGGCAGGTGTTGAGCTTTACACAAGACTGACCAGAATGTGCTGAGCCCAAATGTTCATCAGTCTGAATCAAAACCAACCTTAGCCACAGCTTCTCTTCCTGTGTGCCTGATGAGTTCCATCTTTGTTGTATTGTGCATTTCTTTCATGCACATTTTAACTGGATAACTGTGTTGTTCATGTGCAATGCATCCAGTTGCTTACCAATAGTCATGCTGTCTCTTTGGGTTGACCATGCTATATGTATCTGTACAAAACTCTGACAGTCTTTTCATAAGCTACACACATCTAGCTTGTCAGTACCTGATCCAGCCACTCATCAGCTGCAATGTGTGTTCCTCACTCCTCCACTTGCACAACTACAGCAAGAGCCTGCATATTGCTCAAGTTCGATTGCATTTCTGTACAAGTGGCAGCAGCTCTTAGAAAGCACTGAACATAGGTAGGATCCTGCCTTAACTGTGACATCTTTGCAGAAAGCAGCACAGTCTTCTGGGCAGCAGAAGATTATGCAAAAGATGCAGAATACAAGTCAGCAGTGTCATGGTTCTTCAAAACCATTAAATCATTAAATAAGCAAAGAAATGTTCTGTTGAGAACTAGTGGAAACTTACCTGGAGTAATCTGTCCCATTTTTGGTACTGCACTTCCACAAACAAGCAGATTAGACTGCAGAAAACATGACATAATAGGAAAGCTTGAGAGAAGATTAGTATTTAGTTGGGAGAAAAAAAGATGGCTCATGGAAGCCATGTGTCACTTCACACCAAAACTCTCCTGTCCACTTTTCTGCTCCTTCTCCTGGGCAACAGAAAACAGAAAAGAAGATATATGGTTCCACAGAAAGGCTTGGAGAATTAGTTTCCATTTTAAAATACTGAAGCTCTGGTAGCATCTGATGAGGAAGCTTGTAGCATCTACATCACTGAGCAATCCTGAGAACAAGTCAAGGATATCTACATCTCAGAAGTGGTTGCAAGTGTCACTGAGCCCAACTTGTTTCTGACAGAGATCAGACAGTGTCTCAAAGGCATTTCCCTACACTCCACAGGAAAATGGACTTTCATCCCAAGCAAAACATTGCCCATGTTACCAACATCTAAGCTATTGTAGTATTTGTCCTTACACTCCTTTTCTTAGAGTGAAAACTTTCAGTTTTTAAAAAGTTGAATTTTTCACATTTGCATTTTCAAGATGATTCATAAAAGATGAACCTAAAAAACTGCAATTATCAATAGAAAATTAGCATTGTTTTCAAGTTGATGCTTTTATTTTTCATGGGACTTACTCATATTTTGAAATATTTGGTGTTGGCAGGCTGGTAATGCTTCATGTTCACACAAAAAATCCCTGGTCCCAATGAGAATTAGAGATACCAGTGAGTAAGAGCTACTTCTGTGGCTTGGGTCTTTGCAGAGTTAAACTCATCTTTGCAAATTCGTAAGAATTGTCATCCATGGACCCTAAAGCAATTTAGAAACATTATTTAATGTTAAAAATCAACTTGGCTCAGGCCATAGCTGAGTTCAGGCAGCTTTGTGGGGCTGGCGGCTTTTCAGTGCAGAAAAATAATCCCTTTGGAAAGCAATTGGGCTGAGTGTTTGTAGTATTTGGAGTGCTAAAAAAAGTCTTAGGGCAGATATTCTTAGATCCGCACTGGCAACCATCTAAGCTAATTCACTGATTCAGTAAGCATTCACTTCGATGTCAGGGCTTATTCCTACACTGAGAAGCAAAGGCTGGGGACAAACAAACTGCCTGATGTAAAATTGTTCACTCACTTTCCTGGCTGCAGCTCCGATGCAAAATGCCCTGTGTTTCCATGTGTAGGAAGCACACTGCAGACCTGACAGAGTGGGCTCCAACATGCCAGAGGGAAGGGATGCCATCCAGAGGGACCTTGACAGGCTTGAGAGGTGGGCCCATGCCATCCTCAATAAGTTCAACAAGGCCAAGTGCAAGGTTCTGCACCTGGGCTGGGGCAACCCCAAGCACAGATACAAGCTGCATGGAGATGCAGCCCTGAAGAGAAGGATTTGGGAGTTCCAGTGAATTAAAACAGAAGCCATTTGCCCAAAGTGTATGCTTGCAGCCCAGAAGGCCAACTGAATCCTGGGTTGTATCAAGAGAATTGTGACCAGCAGGTCAAGAGAGGTGATTTTGCCCCTCTACTCAGCTCTGGTGAGACCCCACCTGGAGTGTTGTGTTCAGTTCTGGAGCATGCAACATAAGAAGGAAATTAAGCTGCTGTCATAGGTCCAGAGAAGGGCCACGGAG
>VZTY01001489.1:0-43302 GCA_013400935.1 Turnix velox
AAAAAAATAGGCAATATACAATTAACATCTTTCCTTCTTTATGTGTAGAAATGGAAGACAAAATAGCCTCAAATGCTCAGATTTATGCATGAACTCAAAGTTAATAATAAATTTAGGTATTTGACAGTTTTGTTAGAAGGGGTAAAATCCATATTTCATCACAGTTTCATATCTTGTTTCCATCTGAGCCTAAGGTCAGTCTAGATAGTTTCAGCATATACTTATGCTTAGCATGCATGCATATATGCCCATCTCTTTTATGCCATCAGAGAGCTAAAATTTGTATTATTTTCAACATTTGCACATTGATCATCCATGCCCAGAAAGGGCTTGGGTATAGAACTTATAAAGATATCATTCTATTGCTTTTAATGCATCCTGGAATAATAACCTGCTACTTGTTACAGTCCCATCAGACCAAATCCAGCATCCATTATCAATGTCAGTATAATTCCTGTTGTATGTATAATTCTTTTCCCTCCTTTAAAATTTGAAAGAATATTTGCCTAACTTGCAACAACACAATCAAATTATTAGGTAATATTATCTAGATAATATTAGTGCTGCTGGAATGCAGTAGTGGAAGATACAGAAAAAAAAATTACAATTACTACCACCAAAAATTTACAATAATCCATCTGAAAAACAGTTGAGATAGTATTTTAAATATACTCCATCATCTATTTTTACTATTATTGAAGTAAACCTGTGATCTCTTTCAGGTGAAATTTCTTAAATTCTGCCCAGCAAGACAAACAGATAGTAGCTACAGTTTTTATAAGGAAAGATAAAGAATGCCTTAAGATAACTTTTGGCAAATATCTAAACGACTAAACAAAGATTTCTTTTTTTTTATTTATTTATCAGTGTTTAAAAATGCATCTAAGAATGATTATTTTGTTTAATACTATTTGAGGAAATGCTAGATTAATTCATCTATGATCATGAACACATGAAATCAAGTACTTCAGAAAAATACTATGTAAGATTAATTTCCTTCATCTCTTTTGACACTGAATGGCAGAAAGGACATTTCTCTAAGAAAGGTATTGCATTGCTAGGCTAGCTTTGTGACCACATTCTGCACATGTCAAATATGCAGTTGCTAATGGTGACAAGAGGAATGCCAGGTGGCACAGCGTATCCTTTCATTATTATAAAAAAATGTAGGGAAAACTATTCTCTGCGGAAAGTAGTTTACTTTATTCTCTATATTATGCTACCAATATATAAATATTTCATTGCAGACTGCTTATGAGTGATTTTATTTTGCAATTAAATCTCTACTCTTTGTGCAGAGAAATTGATAGTACCCTTCTACATACTGAAGCACAAATACTTAAAATCCTCCATCAGCTTTTGTATAGTTCTTGCTTTGGCATATCCCTAATTTGAATTGATTTTGTTGAGTGAGTGACTACAATTGGGTAAAGAATTTGAGAAATTTCTATTACAGAGCAGCTTTCATTTTGGAAAGTAGGATTTTTTTCTGCAACTGAAAAATGACCATACTTATGATTTATATGTGTGTTACATATGTTATTGCACCATGAAATTGTTTTATGACTTTTATTTACATCAAACATTATCTTAAATAGGGAATTACAGTCTGATATTTGTATTAAATGAATTTTTTGATGCAACAATTCTATTTTGTTGAAAAAGCAATTTTTTTTTCAGGGGAAACTATAACATATGACTTTATTTGATGACAACACATGATGTCAGCTTATACATAAGCTCCAAATTTTGGTCTTTTAAAGCTCTGGATATGGACTGAAATGCAGCAGATATATTTTTGAAAAGAGATAGACCTACTCACTTCTTCAGATTTATTTGTAAATTATTTATCTCTTAGCAGTCTGAGATGTTCAGCCTTTGATTTGAATGAAAAATTGAAAAAGAAATACATTTGGCTCTGCATGATGCACAGCTAGCACATACTGACTTCAGAGAAAGTAATATTCCTAAATTAAACATGTTTAGACTAGCAATAGGTATGCCATAATAACATTGGCATGGAGTAGATAGCATGAGTCTGGCTCCAAGGAAATACCTTATAATTAGAGCAAATTTACTCAAATGTATTTAGCAACAAACCTAAAACATGATTATCATGTTTCTCTTATAAAAACCCAATGTAACTTCTCTGTGCCTGTACCTTCAAGGAACAAATGTCTAACAGTCAGTTAGACAGTGTATGCAATCTAGTCAGGGATGTTCAAATTGACTCAGGTATAATGGAAGAGAAGAACTGCATAAAATGAAGTGATTGGCCAAATAATCAGGTCGACTTTGAGTTTTATGATGCAGGCTGAATCCAAAATAAATGTCATTCTACTTAGAGGAGGGACAGAATCTTTCAAAAAGCTATGCCACTGGGCACAATATGTGGCTTTATCATGAGCTGCAGCCATTTGAAGACTCAGATTACACTGCAGGAAGATTTGCGGGTTCATGTCTGTATGTAAAACCAAATTTAATTTGACATTTCTGTATCATACAGCAATAAACAACCAGTGTCCAGGATTATTCTACTCAATTGCCTTATTTCAAATATGAAAAAAAAAAAACAATTGAAACAAATTTTCTCTGCCTTCTGCTTAATAAAAGTTTCAGATTATAAAAATGGATACTCAAGGAAAAAAGTCTTCTATACACATAGTCCTGCTACATAAATGATTGCTGAAATACTACCATAATAATGTTAGTGTTGCACCAATAACAATTTGTTCCTTGTCCGTAATTATTACTCCCTGAGTACATTGGCAAAGTGTTACAAGACTGAAATGATTCATGTAGACCTGTCAGGGATTCATTAATTTTTCTTTAAGTTTTATGTTTGTGGAGGGGTTAAAAAAAAAATAAAGAAAAAGCCAGAAAGCTTGTATTGAAGTCAATAGAAATATTCCCATTGACTTTGAGCTGGACTGCATACTTCAGCTCTACATGGTGTACAAGGCAGACTTGGTTCACAGCTCATATTTGATAAGAAGCAATTCAGACTTCATCATGGAAGAAGCTCTATATTATGTTTCTTGGACTCAAAATAGGAACAAGAAGTGTCTAGTCATCAAAGGGGAAAACAATTCAGTTACCTAATCATTGAAAAGATGAATCTGTGTCTTGCATATAAAGCATGTTAGAGAGATGCCATTGAAGAAGCTCAGACATCATGAAATACTGAAAGAGGTAACTTTTTTGGTAAAGGGCAAGGAAGGAATAGAAAACAGTAATTGTACATGTTTGTCCAGGCCATCATAATGTACTGTATGGATTTTTTCAGTATTTTGGCTGGAGAAGTCTGAGATGAATTTTTTGTTTCTCAAATGAGAAGAAGGAGTTGCTTGAAGACAGTTTGGGGCTGCAACATATGTGTATGTATTCTGCGAGGCAGAAGAAAGAAAGCTCTCTCCAAACAAATCCCTAGCAAACTGCATTTCTTTGTAACAATAGCATCTGTGTGGACATCTCCTCTGTCTGTGCCAGAATTCATGGCTGGGACAAACTTATGATAGAGACATAGAAACAGGCTAACACTAATGCCTGGGGAAAGAAAGGATCACAGAGTTTACCCTCTTTAAACCTAATGTTCCTACTCTGTATCTTGAGATACCTGTGAGACCCTATTTTTTAAGACTGTTATAAGTCTAACATATGGATGCTGAAGAAAAGCTTTTTCACAGAGCTTAAAGCTTAATTTATCTAAGCTTACATAAAATTCTAAACCAGCCAGATAGATTTGGCCTCTAGACTCCTATAGAACATGTCGAAGTGCCAACCTGATACCTTTCTGCCTATTTTCCATAGTTTCAAATAATTTTTGTTTTGTTCAGTCTGCTTCTCCTCATGCCCTGTAAAAAGGCATATAAAAAGCCTGAGCATAAGTCTTCGCTATTTCATCCATTTAAATATTTCCCATAATGCTTACCTCTATATAAATATTCCTCAGAAATTACAGCTGATATCACTCTAACTATCATTTCCTGATTTTCACTGGAGTATTTTTTCAAAGCACCACTTCATATATTACAAATTGAATGAACAGAGTCAATTTTCAGGCCTTCTAGCCAATAGCCTACCCCTCCCTGGATGAGGATCTAAATCATTCACTTGAGTACTGGAGAATGTGCTTCTTTTGTCAGGAACTTGCAAAGTTCTTTTCAACCAATGATATAACAAAAAGTATTAAAATTTCAGGTTTAAGGCCTGAATCACACTAACAGAGAAAGTAAAGTTAAGATAAAAGCCTAACAGGGTAGCAACTTCAAAAGTCTGCTAAATGGCCTCATTATCTCTAGCTTACCAGACAACTACCTCCATTGTTGCTTAAAACCAAGAGAAAAGAGTTGGCTGGTAATGAAAATGGAGAATATTACAGAGAAATTTCAGGCCTAGAGAAGCTGTAAATTTAATAGTCATCAGAAATTAGCTTGTGACACCCATAAAAAAATCTGTATTATGAAAACAGGAAGGGAACTGAGACTTCATTTTCTTCTCCTAAGGAATAGGTGGATATAGAAGGTCTAAGAAGGCCTGACAGGGAAGAAGCCCAGCCCAAAGCTGACCACTGGCAGAGTCAATGTGAAGAATTTGAGTTGTTATCTCTGGGGGAAGCCAAGAGCATGAAAGGAGAGGATAAGCATCATTAAAAGCACCTGCTCACCAAAAGTATGCAATGGTCAGAGAAATGAAACCCAGAGCCTGGCTGAGCTCTTTTGGCAGAGTAGCTATTAGTACAGGGTCCTCCTGAAGGAGTATGTTCTAGGTGAGGGCAAGCAAAAATGTGGAATGAACCCATGGAAATGTAAATGCATGAAGATGGAAAGGTTCTGCATTGATATGTGTCATGTCCTGCAGCATACTGCCTTCAGATTTTTTTTTCTTCAATTTCAGGACATCTGTGGGTTGAGAATAAGCCACCTGTTCTGTTCAGGACAGATCCTATTTTCTTGCTGAGGCAATTATAAGAACTTGTAACTGTGATTTCTACCTAACTTTTACCTCCAGAGGTTTTACTACTTTAAATTTGCTTTTTCTTTTTTTTTCTCAAGTACATATTTTGACATTTCCTGCTTTCTAAATTCCAACGCACCAATCATCCGGGTCTATTTAGTAAGGGAAGCTATTGCCAACAGATGGATCACAAAAGCTTATGTGCTTTCTAATGAAACCAATCTTTCTAATTTACTTTTCCCTGCAGAATGTTTTTATGCTTTCCTCATTTCCTTGGAGTGCAGCTCTCAAAATCATCTGTTTGACCATGTTCCCAGGTTGGTATTTATGATATAATAAAATATAAACATAAAAGAAGATAGCTATGTTTAGTTTAAAAGTCAGGCAGGTTTCACAGGTGTTTCTGAAGAGCTTTAATTACTTAGAATTGACACAATATCATCACAATTACTGTTACCTTGGATGAATATTCATGAATGGATTAGATATTATAGTAGCACTGTGTCAACTGAAAAAGGCTCAGAGCTAAGTTCTGATGCAGAGAAACATTCAGCGATTTGGAAGCTCATCTGAAATGGCTAACTTGCCCCAAGGTATGACTGTCAGACATGAATACAAGAAGCTTGCAGTCTAACACAGAGATCTACTGCCAAGTCACTGACTTGGCCATAAAGCATAGATTCCCTAAAAAGAAACAGCCCTGTGAAACATACTACACCAATTTTCAACTTTTCATAGTACTATCATTCAAAAGCATGTCTAAGTCCTTCGAATTCAATGAGTTTCTGGACATCCTCTCTCCCATCTCTTCCCATTTGCACGTTCACTGCTGTCTTGAAGAGACAAGGCAATAACCTACATTTCTTCATCTCTGTGCAGTTTTGAGTTGCTTGTCTGGACTTGAGAGAATTGAAGATCTGTTTTACTCAGAAAAATCAGTTCATAATATAACTGCAGTAGGAAGACTAGAAAAAACTTAATTCAAATTCTACCTGTTCAATGCAACTTGATTGCGATGGCAAAGGCCAGTTTTATTTGTTTTTGAAGCAACAGCAATAAAGATGTTATCCCCTTTAAATATCCTCATCTCAAGACTTGCCTGTGAAGTATTGCAGAATGAGTCCTGGATCTGTTTGGGGCATCTAAATGTCAGCAGGGTCAAGGAGGCTGTTATACCCCTTCTTAATGCAAGCCATGTCCAAGTCAAACAGGAAAGCAGCTGTGCTTCCACTGAGAGCACATTGCTCTTCAGGTTTCACAGTAGGAAGCTCTGGGAGATAACACTGCTCAGTAGACTGAAAGCCATACTTAATAATTGTCCTGTATCAATCAGACTTGGGAGATGTGTTTCTAGGCCATGCCAGAATATCTTGAAACTATTTAATTAAGTCAGTATAGTGACTGAACATTAGCCAGAGTTTTTTATCTGTATTCTTTTCAATCATATTTCTTTGATTGTGCCCAGAATGTTCCAGAAGTTTTTGGATCTTCTCTGTGTACCCTGTTACTGTAGAATCATAGAACAGTTCAGGTTGGAAGGGACCTTAAAATTCATGAAGTTCCAGCCCCCCTGCCATAGGCAGGGGCACCTCCCACTAGATCAGGCGTCTCAGTGTCTTGTCCAGCCTGCCCTTAACCACCTCCAGAGAGGGAGCGTCCACAGCCTCTCTGGGCAACCTGTTCCAGTGTTTCACCACCCCCACGGTAAAGAATTTCTTCCTTATATCCAGCCTGAATCTACCCCCTTCCAATTTACATCCATTATTTCTAGTCTTTCTGTACTTCATTAAGACCATGGGTATTGGTTTTCAGTTTCTGAGAATGTTTTGGAGCTGATTCTTCAGAAAGGTGTAGAATCAAAAATATTGTAATTATCTCAGTTTTGCAACTTGCAAAATTAGGCAATTCAAAATTATTTCCTATCTTTAATTGACTAACTTCCTAAAAGCTTATTTAGATTTTTTAGTCTCAAAAGTACCATCTATACTGTGTGGGGTTAGACATGTAAAGAGTAGTTCACTACTAAAAAGTGTAACTTAGACTTGTCAGTACTTTTTTTGCTGTGTGAAAACTCAAGTACGTTCCCTCAAAAACAAGAAAAATACCAAATTACTACTCTTGTGGCAATAATATCTTCTCAGGTTTTTTATCTATTAAAAAAAAACAAAAAAAAACAATCAAAGGAAAAATAACAGGTCAGGTTTCTGTTTGTGCACAGACAGGCAAACAAAAATTCCTCTGAGGGCAGTCTGAATTGCCTTCCATTATTGTAGTATCACAGTGGCTTCACCAGAGTCAAAAGAACAGCACTGTGCTGACACCCAGAGAAAGGAAGATCAGGATCTCACTCATGATAAATGATACATTTTCAGCCTGGAGAGCTGCTATTTAAATTGATAGCAGTTTTCCCAGATGAAAATAGATAAACTCATTGAACCTTCTGGCAAGGCTCCACTGTTTCACCAGTTATGCAAATCATTGTTTTAGTAATTGGGAAACAATGAGATGGTCCAAAATTAAAAAATTCCAGTTCCCCAATGAAAATTTAATGTGCTACACATGTATTCATAAGCAGTAGAATCATTATCAGGTTTTAGATTTTCTTTCCAATGTCTTTTGCCTTTTTGATGAGGTGCTACAATGACAAACACTGTCTGAAGTTTATGCATCGTAAGTCCAGTGGGGAGTTTGAACCTTATGTTCCCATGAGTTGCGGGATCCCTTGTGAGAATTGCTCAGCTAGGGCGAGGCTGCATTTGCACATCTTGTCTCAAAGAAATTTTCTTGCAGTTTCCAGCTTAAATAACAAGTGTTCTACCAAATCTGCCCTTCAAATAAGAGCTGCCTGTCCTTGCATTCAACTTGTAGCTATATTTTTCCCTGAATGTGCCATTTTACAGTTCCTTGGACACATTGACACTGATTTCTATACAATTCTAGTCTTAAGCGCTTTTTACCATGGAAAATACTCACATACCAAATATTCATCATTTTCATAGCAATCTCTCTCAAAATGAACCACCATCTTCTACCATACTTTAAATGACATAATCTTTCCATACCTGGTCCAGTGTTTGTCCCAGCACTGCTTGTGTTCCTGGTAAATTCTGAGATTCTCCTGTGAGATGTAAAATATCCCCTTTACTCTAGGGCTGAGGGAGAAGTCTCACAGTTTGTATTTCTCCATTGCATTCACTGGAGTCGCCATGACAGGGCTCATATTTTACAAGATATTGAATTCTCACTATACCCTATTGGATAAGTCAGCAGAGGAGTGACACCTGCAGACTGATATTTTATTTCTTTATGTGTATTCACTTTGAAGAAGGATGTGAAAAAGATTTGTGAGTTACAGGCAGAAACAGTAGACCATCAGATGAAACCACATTAATGGTTTCATTTGAAAAAAAAATAACTGGAAGTTAAAGCTGGAATGATGATAATGTCTCAGTCAGAATACCAATGTCCAGTGCTTGCTTTGCATTCATGATTTTCATATGTAAACCATTTCTTTTGTCTCCAGTTCATTAGCTACTTCTAGGATACACTGAATAAAAAACCAGCTCAAGACAGTGTGCTTAAATTTACTGTAGAGAAGTCTATGATTTCACTGGAAATTTTCTGGAGGCAAGCTAACAATTAAAAATCACTAGTTCTATGACACCTTTCTGAGTTTCAAAACTATGGTATTATGGTGGTTTAGTATGAAAACACTACATTCGGAAGAAGATATCTATGTTCTTCCATTTCAATTGTGTTATGTGGCTGTAAGTCTCAGTCCCAACTCTGAACACTTTGCATCCCATGAAGGTGAGTGCTGGTGAAAAGACTCTTTGGTCTTTATCCAGTAAAGACAGAAAAGTGTATTCTTTCAGAGGAGTGGATAGGTGAAGGGAAGCCAAATCCCATGGGAAGAATAAATAGCATGTTTTTCTCTGTAGGGTTGTTTCATTTGTTTTTTATTAGCCTTCTCCTGAAGAATTTATAAGGTAGATGGAGATGCTCTTCACTCAGTCCATGGTTCTCTGTGAATAGGGAGCAATAATGATCAAAAACATCACTAGAAACATGCCTGTTTCTTGTATTTCACCTGTAGTTATTTTAACGTGATTTATAGGTACTTTGAAGCTGAAATTTCCTGGCGAAATCATAGATGTTTTTGTAGTGATTAGCAGAGCTTGCCTCTGATCTCTGGTTGACAACTTTGGGTCCTCTGACTTAAATGAAAATGAGTCATCTAGCTCCAGATGGAGATACTACACAGCAATGAAATGTTAGTAGGTAGCAAAGAGCAAATTTAGAATGGAAATATACATGTATGAGATGTTTCTGCAGAAAGAATACTGTTTGCAGGGCTGTTAAAAGAAGGAACAGGAATCAAGACAATTCTTGTCTTCCTACTGAAAGATGCACTGACATGGAAGATGTGAGTAGGAAGAGAGTAGCTCCACACCAGTATCTCCACAAGCTGTGTTTTCTTTCTCATCCAAAGTAAAATATGGTCCTGCCACAGCAGGTTCACCCAGAGGAGGTTGCATGGGAATGCATCCAGCCCATTTTGAATGTCTCCAGACAGGAACATTCCACCACATCTTTGGGCAGACTGTTCTATGCTCTGTCCCCTCCAGTGCTCTCTTTACCCCTAAAATTTAGCACTTCCTCCTTGTGTTTAGATGGAACTTCCTATGTTCATGTTTGGGCTTGTCCTGTCTCTGAACACCACTGATAAAAGACTTGTCCCATCCTCCTGAAACCAACACTTCAAGTGTTTGTAATCATTGATAATATCCCTCTCAGTCTTCTCATTTCCAGAATGAAAAGACCCAAGTCCCTCAGCCTTTGTTCATATGAGAGACATTCCACTCCCCTAATACAAATACAGTTTCTGGATCCTAAATATGAGGAAGGGATGCAGCACCAAGGACTTAGTTCAGCCTGACTTGAAAGAGAAATCAAGACAATTTCCCTTGAATTTCAGGAATCAACTGTTCAAAGCACATTTCCTGGAGCCTGATTCTAACTAGGGACTAAAGGAAAATTTTCCAGAGTGCCTAAATTACTTCTGATAAGAGTCCTTTCAAAAAGCAATCTGAAGGAGAATTTTGAATCTTTTAAGTCTTCTTTAAATACCAAATCTATGCCTTATGCTCTTCAAATACATGGATATGGAATGTTTGTATACATATAGACGTGTCCTTATATATATACATTAATTAAGAGCAATCAAGAAGAGTATGAAGTAATTATGGGTCTCCAGCATTGAGGTTAAATATTAATTTTCTCAAGAGGGAGAAGAAAAAATATGGGCTTTCATATTTGAGTATTTGTCTTTGCACTTCAGAATCCTCAGCATGGCACTGTTATGAAATGCTCATGCAAATACATTGAATTTTAATGGGAACTGAACGCTATTTTTCCTTGGTTACATGCTTTAAATAAATATGTAATTCCACTGGAGGCTAAGAAAATTTATCTCTTTATGTACCAAGGCTGAGAGCTAATGCACACTAAACAGAAGCTGGGACAAATTTTCAGGAATTGAAGCTAGTCTCTTGATCAAAGTCCATTATAGGTGCACTACAAGATCATCCTTAGTAATAAATATTGCCATTCTCATGGAATTAATTCAAGAAAGAATCTGCATGTGGTGAATGTGTTTTTTTTGTATTTAGGACTTTTATTTTTTAGCTTTGATTTACAAACATTTTACTATGCTTTCATAAGAAATACTCCCTTCTTAGTAATCGTAACCTTTATTATAAATTCCTGATAAAGAAATTCCAGAATAAGACCCAGCATCAGAGTGGGGAAACAGAAAGGAGAGCAAAGACTGGTTGAGCATGGAAGAGTTGAAAACAGGGACTGGGAAAACATCAAAGAAGAACACTTCTGCTTTGATGAAGCTCACAAACAGAACCTTAATATATGCACGTACTCAGTTTATTTTCACACAATAACCATGTGAAACTCATGCCAAAACAAGCTTTATTTTAAGTTTTGAATAAAAATGTTGCATAGATCATCCAGGCAGATAACAGTATTGGTCTTCATGCTATCTGGTAGGAGGGAAGGTGGTAACTACGTTAGTGTCAGAATTAAGGATACAGAAACATTTCTAGCATTAGTATCTCTGATTTCTCAAATTGTCTTTACATTCTGAGTATCTCCTGGGCCTGCTTTCCTTTTTTCTCAGAGGGAAAAGAAATCAATCTTTTCTTCAAATTTAGACATACTTTGTAGGTATAAACCAAAACATTTGCCATAAGTAAATACGGTTCCTTTTCATCAGGTCCCTTCTTGTTTGTAATCAATTTTCTTCAGATATACATATATCTAGAAATGTAGGACCTATATTTATGAACAAATAGACACCTGTTTTGACGCTGATTAAACACCCTATTGCTAATTTTTGAGGCCATGCACTGCCTAATAGAGTGATTAAATTGCATTGTCATTTCTTCTATAGGGATAAGGAATCCTCTGAACAGATGGACAGAGTTCAATCTGTCAGGGACTCGATTACACATAATTTAACAGCTGTGTAGCTGCTTATGTTAATTATTTTCATGAACAGTTTATCAACAAGATAGCCTACAAACCCTACAGAAACTTATTACAGTAATGTCAACTTTTTGCATTCAAAATTGTAACATTTATTAATTACCAGTGCTTACTCTTGAAGCAATTTTCTGACACAAGCAACATAATGGGCTATAATTATGTCACCTGTTTATCCAGCTTTTATTTAACAGTGCCTTCACAAAGAAAACTTAGTAGGAGAAGGTTGTTTTTCAGGCACAGTACCTCAGGAAGGCTACCCCTGAAAAGAGCCAATTCAGGAATGCTGGTGATTAATCCAAGCCATTATCTAAGCTCCATGTAGTTGCTCTCTCATATTACTTAAAGTTAGGAGAAGAGAATTAGAAGTGTAAAACTGAGAAAACTCATGGCTTGAGGTAAAGACAGTTTCATAGGTAAAGCAAAGGCCAAGTGCTAAAGCAATGCAAAAGAGAGAATTAATTTGCTTATTCCCATGGGCAGGCAGGAAAATGGGGGTCCACAACATATAACAGTTACTTGGGAAGACAGACACCAATAGTTCAAATAATCCCCCTTCCCTCTGCCTGCAGCTTGATAATGCTGAGCATGACATTACATGGCACAGAATTTTTCTTTGATCAGTGGGGCTCAGCTGTTCTAGCTGTGTCCTCTCACAGCTTCTTGCCCACTCCCAGCCTGCCCACTGATGGAGTGGTGGGAGAATTAGAAAAGGGCTTGACTCTATGTAAGCACTGCTCAGCAGTAGAAAATTAAGTTCAGCCCAACCAAAACTAGTAAGACTACTCGGCTTGATGAGAATCTCCCCAGGATACAAGAGTTGAAATTAATACTTCTATCGATACCAGTGGTGTTAGAATTTCAGTCAAAACATTTTCTCATACATACAAAATTATGGTAAGTTTGCTTATGTCTTTGAATGAAATGGAAGTGCTTAGGTGTGCAGACAGATGTCTTTCAAGTTATATTTCTCATAAACAGAAGTGTATACTTTGTTCCTGTTGGCCTCCTGTTACAAGTCTTGCCACAGGACAAAAAGTAGCAGTAACTGGTTAGAATCTGAGGATGGCATCCCACTTGTAACTATAAGTCTACAGGGTTTTAAAATTTTTTTTTAGTTAGCCAGTTGAAACTATAGCAACAAAATTCAGCTTTTAAACTAAGGTGTCAATTTTAAATACTAAGAAGCCTTTGCAGCTATGGCACAGGGGAACATGTTACAATCTGGCAGGGTAAATATCTTCCACAAGAACTAATCTTTTGTCTTAAAAAAAAAGACTTTGTGACAGCCAGGTAGAACAAATCTTCCAGATGACATGACATTAATTCTTGAGCTCTTTCAGACACAATGCCATCTCACTTTTATAGAATAAAATACAAAACAAGTCTGCAAAAATCAAATTATGAGCCTTACCATGAGACATCATTGATCTGTGCCATTGAGAGTATTCTGTAAATTACCCAAAAGCAGGGACTTGTCACAGTGGTGTGGGAAAATGCAAGATGAATAGTAATGCTGCATAGTCCCTCTCCACACCTAACAATCTACCACAGCCTCACTCATACTTCACAGGTATTGTAATGAGACAATTTATGCTAAAAACCATATATTAATGCTTTTTTAAACCAAAGAAAATAAGAGATCTCCTGCTGCTCCCAAGCCATCCTGAGGTCTTACTCAGGTTCTGAACTCTATTGATCCATGACACCAGAGCTCTTCTCCATGAGGTAAGTACTCAGAATCATAGAACTGTCATTGTTGGAAGATACCTTTAAGATCTGCTCCAATTCCACGGCAAGGTGTAATTCAAGCAGGGATATGGCATTGCCAGAAAAAGGCCCAAACAAAAATAGCAGGTACTTGAGCTCATCAGGAAAAACCCAAGGTGCTCAAATTCCACACTAGGTTGAGCCAACTCCTGTTGCAAGCTACAGGATAAAAAGGATACCTTGCACACTGCTTTGTGGTTTCAGGTAGCAGTTTGATAATTTAAAATTACTTCATTGTATTTATTATTTTTTTCCCAACTGCCTGATTTCACCTTCCAAACAACTCTTTTCATTCTAGGTTCAAACACAGGCCATAGCCCAAAAGCAAAATCCACCAACAGTCCAAATCACAGGTGCACACAAGTCTGATGACAGGCATTCCCCTGAAATGGTGGGTTGGGAATCCCCCATGAGATCCAAAACTGCTTGCCTCAGCTTTTGAAGCTGAGCCTGCTTCCCTCCTCAGAACTTGAACATCAGGCTGGGCTTCAGCCTGAAACTGCCTCAGATTTGGTCCAGGTGACTCTCCAGAGAAGAGATCGTGTTTCTGATACTGAGCCAAGTGTCATGTTCTTGGTAAAGCACCAAGACTCAATGCATGTTTTGCACAGCTGTGTTATATACCTGATTGATTCCTAGGTGATTGGAGCAAATTTCAGGGAATTCCCCTCTTACCAAATCATCTGATTCCCCTACATATATCTATATCACATTTTCCCACTGATAGTCTCCATGAAAAGAAAGTTCAAATTCCTTTCTTCAGTTCTTATATAGCAGTGAAAATATGATGGACTGTTGACAAGGCCATAAACTTTTTTAACTTTGGAGACTACTTGTTCAGGAATCAGTTTGAGAGACCTGTGGAGGCATGCTGAACACGTAAGTTATCTGTTTCAAGTAGCCCTAAGGGAGGCTTAGGGTAGGCCTGTCGTGAAAAGCATAAGAATAGGGACAGAAAGACAACCAGACTTGAAAGGAAGTAGGAAAGAGATAAGGAAAACACAATCATATACTTGGATCTATCTAGAAGTAAGTTTATCAGTGAAGCCAGGGCTCAGATTATGGTCCTCATCCTGCAGAGAAGTTACTCTGCATTCACTAACTGCACCTAAGAATTTGTGCCTTCAGGCACTGATCTGCAAGTGTGTTATGCACTGCCCATGAAGAAAATGTTGATACACTAAACCTGGCTAAAAAACTCACAGCCTTATGAAACCTGTCTGGATTATCCTCAGCCAAAACTTCTTCCTGATTACCTTACAGAATTCTTTATTACCTTACAGAATCAGCAATCTCAAATGTAACATTAATTACCTTTTCCCCACAGTTTTTAACAAATTAAATATATAAGTAATAAGATTAGATAATGATTCCTTGTTTCTGACACCTCCCTCTGGCATTTCGTACCTCTTTCTAAGTGCTTTCCAGGTTTAACTAGTAATTATTCGAAATGCTTAAGAGTTTTGAAATGCCTGGGCTCAGCATTCCCTCAATTTATTTGCCCATCCAGACCTCACAAGCTGTATATTATGCAAGCATTTAAAGAATTAAAATCCAAACCTGCAGGGCTTTTCTGACTGAATTTTGGAAAGGGAGAGAATTTAATGGGAAATCAACTTTAATTGCATTATCTTAAATGGAAAAATGATTTGTCAATGTGCATTACCAGATCTTACTTGGCAACACAAATTCAGTGAAAAGGTTGTGTTGACTGATTTAACTAGGCACTCTGCAGCAAACATTAATAATTTCAGAAGCAGATAATGTAATCATCTTACATTATTGACACAATAGCTTTTCATGCTTTGTTGAGACTAAAGAGGCGAACATAAATCCACCATTCTCAGCTATCATTAATTTGTAGAATTTTTGTCAGATAGAATTGAATTGTTATTTTGGTATCACCTACATCAGCTTAGCAACCCAGGCAATTTGATCTCTAATGTGTTTTCACTGAAGTCTCAACTGAAAATCTAATCCGGTGGGCTTCTGTAAAAGCATTTTGCATTTTTTAACATCATTGTTTTAATAATGCCATCATACTTATGATTAAATGCAGACTGAAGCCTCTGTAAAGTTCATTTTACAGAATGCATTTTTCAGTCCATCCTGCTGAAAGGGAATAGTTGGATAGGACCTATCTACACCAGAAAAGATTAACTCTTGGAAAATTAAGAGCAAAAGAGTGTCTCACTTATTGCAATGAAGGAGAAACCAAGTAGTGTTACTCAATTGTGTAAGGCCAGATGAAAAGAGCAAAAGATGCAATTCTGTAAATTCATATGCTGAGGATTAAAGGGGTACCTGAAAAACCAAAAAACCAGAAAACAGATCAAAACTGGAAATGAAGAGAATATCAAAGTAATTTGTTTAAATAAAAGATGGGGGCAATCATATTAATTCCTCATATATATCATATACAAGAAATTGTAACCACAAGCTGCTCTCCATTGCCATTTTCTATCACTGAGAACTTCACTGTAAAAAAGCTGCACTGATTTCATTGGATGCACTCTGCTTTGTGTCAGTTAAGAGCATGCAGTGCCTTAAAACTTCATGACCGTGTTTGTAACTCTTACCAGCACACACTAGTTTGAAGTATTTAATGAAATTACCTAACTTAAATGTGTGAAATATCTCTTACTCTAATCCAATCATCAAAGTAACATCAATATTAAGGATATAACAAGCACAGTTTTTTAAAGAAAATATTCCTCATTTAAAAACTAAATTTCATTCTTAATGAATACAGAACAGGTTTTACACTGATTCAGAACAAGCAGAGCTTTCACCAGTTTAATTTAGTAGAGATATTTTTTTCACTTACATTTCAAAAGAAAGGACAAAGGAGAAGAAAATTTATGAAGATAAAAGTCAAGAAATCCATGTTTTCAAATTACAATCTGTCCCATAAGAATACTTTTGTATCAATAGTGGGACTGCAGTTATAGAAAAGAAACTTCTTTCCTTATGAACATTTCTGAACTTCTCCTTTAGCAGTAAATCACAGCTGCTGGCATAAAGTTTGTTTCTAACTGCATATAAATGATTCACTCAAGTGCTTATGCTAGAAGATAACTTTCCTAAGCTTGCAAATTGCTTGAAAGCGATATTATGAGGTGGCTTTTGTCAGCATAGATAGTTTAAAAATATGTAGCTATAAAATATACTGGCAGACATGATCCTGTATAAACACTTTATATGAAAGTGGCAAAAATCGAATCTCAGTTACATCAGAAAGAAACTTGTGTCCTGTCATTGAATCAAACACAACAGGACAGAGACATAGGATGCGTGCCCTTATTTCACTGTGCAGTAGGACAAGGTGATTAGGGAATTTCATAGAAAGGGTTTACTTTTGCCAGTGCTGTTGAAAATTTTGAAAATATACACATTAAGTGAAATGTGGTAATGTCCAGCTGTGGAGGTATTTTTATCAAAATCTAATTGAGTTCCCTTCACTAAATATTTTTTTTTTCCACTGGAAGGAAACAAATCAGTGAAGAGTTAAGAACTCTGATTGATTTTCCCTTCCAGAAGAGGCAAAAAGTGTGGAATAGTTGATTGACAAAATAGAAATGTGGTACATTTTGCCATGCCCAAGATAGTGATAAGGGAAGCTGACCTGATAATACTGCAAAACTCTTCATGCCTGAAAAGTGGCACCTAGGTACCTAGGAGTATCTGCTAATGTAGACTCATTTGTTCAATACCCATGATACTCAAGCCCAATACTCAAGCCACAGTTTGATGCAAACCAGAGTTCAGGTAATCCTCTGTATAAAATCTTTGAAGGTCTCGAGCTGGATTCTATGCTACCTTGGTTTATTCACTAAGTACAAATGGTAGTGATTTCATACTCTCATGTGCGTGCTAGCAAAGGATGAGTGCAAGATGGTTGTCTGCTCAGCACATAAGTTTCTCAAATTACTTTAAAGCCCTGCTTTATCTGCTGAATGCACTGGGAATGCAAGTGATAAGCTCAGGCACTGCCCATGGGCCCCATGAGGTCAGGAATCTGCATTTTAGACCTTGCTACATCTAAACATGTTTTTGTCTGAAATATTTGCTGTGAACATTGCAAACGTGGATGAAGGGTTACAATGAACTTACCTTTCTAAATTAAAGTTGATATGCAGTTTAAAAAGAGGACGCAGACTTCATTATAAACATATATTGAACACGGTATCAGCCTATTAACTCTTGTTTGACACCAGTGATGCTCAGATGCACGGTATAAGTGACATTTTCCAGTGCTTTTGCGGCACTTGTCTATAGGAGAGGCACAATCCCTGGACAACGGATTACAATGAATACAGAGATTAGTTAATTTAGAGCCATTTCCTTCACTTTGCACAAAGCACAATACTATTCCTTAAAACCAGAAGGTGCTAAACAGATCACAATATAAAACTAATGGGAAAAGAGATCAAACTAAATAATTCACTCCAGCTATTCAGTTCCCTCTGGCCCTGAGCATTGTATCAAACATCTGTTTGGACTTCAGGCATGAACTAAAGAACCTAAGTTTTTCCTAGAGTTTTGAGCAGCCAAACCTGGATAAAAATTTGTATTGCTTGAAAAAAACCTCATTAAATAAAATTCAGAATTATTTTAATTTTTATATCAAGAACAGGGTTGTTATTACCACACTGGTTAGATGCATCCAATCAGCAAATGCAGTCCGTCACTGGTTCATTTAGACATATTAATAACTTTGATTCAGCCTGTATTTTTATCCTTGTGCTCTGAAATTATTTCAAATTCTGTATGAGTTGCAAACATCAAATACTTTGGGCAATACAGAATATATGAAAGAAGCGAATTTGAAAAAGGATATGCTATCTGTATTATTTAAACTGCATCTTTTTATTTACTAAGCCATATAATTTTAATCTTCAACAGAGTTTTCCACTGCCTTGATGTTTATCTTCACAGATGGCAATGAGGAAGCCATAGGAATTTTATAAATTCAGGATTTTTAGATGGTACGTGTTCTGGAAATACCTCTATGCTGTGGAAATTCGCAGTTCAGGGATTCATGAAACACTTCTGCTATCTTCCTACACCTCTATGGAAAATTCAAGTGAAGAGTAGAGGTGAACTGGAATGATTCTTTCTTTCCCTTCCCAGCCAAAGTCATTGTTCCATCATACTATTTCTGTTTTTTTTTTACTTTTAGTAGAATAAAGCACTATTTCCAAATAGGTTTACAAAACGAGCAAAGAAAGGGAAAGTTGTCCTTATGTCAAAATCATAGTAATAGTCATGATTTGTCTTTACCTCCCACTTCATCTGACACCAACACAAGAGCATTTGCTGTGGCAATGCTAAGAAACTAAGGGTCTCTTGAAGGAAATTGCTTCTGTGCATCTCTTTCAGCTGCCTCACTAGCTCTCAAAAGGAATTTGGGGTTCTGCATGAAGGCATAATCACTGTCACTCATGCTTAGTTCTCAGTGATGCCCACTGAAACCTGCTGAGGCTCACAAAATGCTACTTCAGATTTAAATAGTGATCTCATAACAGCAGAGGAGGTTAAATAGCACTTGAAATAACTCTGCTGCCAAGCAGTGACAGTAGAAGAATGGATGATGAACATTATCTTGACAACTCTGCCAATACTTAGGCCAAAATGTTGTTGACAGTGCCTCTTTGCAAAGCTCTTTCTGAGTTGTGAGGAGCAACGCTTGTTCTCATTTACACCTCCACATCTTCCCTGAAGGTAGCAACCTGAAACTGAAATTACTCAATATTTAATCACAAGTTCACAGCAGCGGCAAGGGTTATTCTCTCCTTGATTGCAAAAGAGCTGGTCTTCTGAGGAGTGACAGAAGAGTAGTTCCTTGACACTCCTCAATATGGGGCTAAACAAGAGTCAATATCTTTTCTCCTCAAATACGAGGGCCAAATTCTGCCCTCGTGTATACCTCTTCACCCAGTGAAGGTACATAAACAGAATTCAGTCCTTAATACACAGAGTAAATGTCTCAAATGGGAGTTGTCAACTCTGTTTTTCCAGATAGATTTGAAAATGTACAGCCAGCAGAGTTCTCAGTTGGCACAGCTGAAAAGAAAAGGAGAATGTATCTAAGTGATAATGAAGCACAACAGTCATTCAGAGCACATGAGGAGACGGCAGCATGCTAGGCTGGTGCTGTTTGGGATGAACCATGAGCCCCAGGCAGCACATTTTCCAACTGGAGATAGAAGTAATAAGTATTAAATTGCTACAACAGAATTATAAGGTAGTTAAGACACACAGTTATCATTAAAGTAGTCCTTTTGTTTTTTGCTTTTAGAAAAATCATAAGAGAAGGTGTCTAGGGAAAATACCTACATCAGTGTTAAGGGCTCAGTTTTATCCTGTGTGGCTAAAAACACTCCAAGTGAAATCATTTATAATCATGCATCAGTGGAGATGTAGAGATAGGAGGAGTTTACATTTTTAAGGTAAGTAGCTCATACTTAACTAAGCTGTTTTAAACAGATTCCTTTATCTACTGTGTGTGAATAATTTCTTCAGAATATATTCCACCAATCTAAAGACGGTGAATTTAATTTTAACACTTCCACAGCAGCCATCAACTTTCTGTAGCAATATATACCTGAATATATGCTAGGGAGAATAGGCCACTTTTCAAATGAAATTATATAAGTAGAGCTTGAAAGAGAAAGCAAGGGCAATCCAATACCAAAATTCTATGTATGTATATCTTGTCCTGGTCTTACCTACTTACTAAACCTGTATACTACAATAACAGTTTTAATATTCAAAGTAAGTATCTATCAACTAGTAGTCAACAAAAAAATCATATCAGGCACAACAGACCTCAGCTAGTGCATTCAGAAAATTAAGTTTAATCCTTTTAGGTTAAATTAATTTTGTTGGGGTTTTTTTCTGCATTGATTGTATTTGAAAAGGAGAGACTAAATTAAAATAGAAATATTTATTTTGGCAATGAAACAACTCTGATGAACAATTCAAGTTTTAAGGTTAAATGTTAGGACCTCTTGTCCAAGTGCTTCTATGGTTTTGGTGCTGGGTTGCTACAGTAAGCTCACCAATGTTTAGGGTAACATTAGAGGCTTCTCACATACATGGTGTCCACTTGGCTCATTTTGCAACTAGCTACTTTGTCAAATTTGGTTAACCCTGGATAATAGCTTCAAAAACTTTTTTTTAGTCTGTTCCACATTCAGAGAATTGATCATGTAAACTTTTCTCCCTTAGGAAGGTAAACTCTGTAACTACAAAACTCTTGAAAAAAATTATTTTAATTTTAATTTATCTAGTAAAAACTGTAGGGCTTCAGAAAACCATTCAGGCAACAAAGGTAAACAAGGCACTTTAATGGATAAAAAATGAAATAATACTTTAAAGTGCATTAGTGAAAAACAACATCAATTTATTTCAGTACAGCTTTGATAGCAGTCAATGCTGTACCCTCTGCCTGCTAGGCATAACACAATATTTATAGTGGTTTCAGAGTTCTGAAATTAGACAAGGAAATAACAGAGATCAAAATATATTATAGGCTGAGATCATAATCACCATTAAATTGGTTTTGCCTCTGTATATTTAACTCAGCTAATCCACTGCCTTGTTCTCAGGTGAATTGGCAACTACACTGAGATATAAAGTGTCCAAGTTCTTCTCTCAGTTACATAAATAAAACATAGTAACTCTAGCTTTTTGGAATATGGTAACAGTGAGAGAGTAGATCTGTACTGATGAAACAGAGAATAGGACTTGATCCTAAACTTACTCTGAACAGAAATTAATGTGGAGTGTATTACCTTGTGGGCTGGTTTTCCAGTTTTCCTTTTTTTTTTTTTTCCTTTAGCATTTGTTCTATGGATATGATCGATAAGAAGCCCAATATAATGCCTGGAGATATTGTGAGTGAAATAACCTCTGAAGCTTCTGTGATATGCAGGGATTGTGCACATTCACTGTTCCATATCTCTATGGTCTCACCTCTTCCTGACCATGAATGAGCTGGAAAGGAACTCGCAGAGTGCACAGGCTGCAATTGTATCTGTTAGTTGCAAGGAGTAAAGATCATCATCTCCATGCCAAGTGCACACCAGCTTAAGATTCAGGCATTAAATAGCCCTGAGAAGAAATACTATGATTAAATCTCCTGGAGCAGAATTTGTGATGAGTATGGAAAAAAGGTATACAGAAAAGGAGGGACAAATAGATATTCAATGGATAATCTAGATCTAAGTTTTACATCTTGATTGTGATCTGCATGCCATATCTGGGATACAGCACTGTAACAGACAACATGTTCCTTCCCCATTGGGACACTACCATTCGTGAGCTAGAACTGGCCCCAAATGGTATCTCTTGTGCCAGTGATACAGTTTCTGCATCTCTGACTCATCTGTATTAAACATGATAATAGCACATCAGGTAATCACTGAAACTGGACAAAATGCTCTGAATGAAGAAATACTTAATTGGAAAAAGGTTTCCTCCATGTACAAACACTGTGGAAAATGTCAAATAGAACTTTTCTCTTACCCTCTGCACCCCCTTTAGGATTAGAAAAGCTTTTTTTTTTTTTTTCCAGGAAACTTCAAAATGACGTTTTTAAATGGTTGCAAATAGCTCAAGATGCTTCACAAGACTAAAGACACACTAGCTGAGCTTCCTGTGGTGCAATTATTGCCAGATTTGGCAATCTTGCTTCCTCAGCTGTAGGGGTCCCTGCATTGTATCATTCTCTGCAGCTTTAGAAAGGTGTCAGGGATGTGCTGTTTTGAATGGAGACAGTGACAAATGGGGGCTTCATTTTATTTTACTGTCACTCTTGCAGGTTTCAGTTTTGACAGAAATGAAGAGTAAGTGGAAACAATGAGGAGATCTAATGGCAGCGGTCTTTAAAGACAATCTGCTTTCACAAAATTCATAATATGTTGAGCACAATAAGATAGTAAGCTGTCTCTTGTCTTTTGTCTTTCTTGTTTATAGGAACTTTGTATGCTTTGTATGTATTATTACTTTCTTGTTCATCACCTATACGTCATTGCCTAAAGGCAATGTCCCTATGGCTCTTGAATGGATGCAGACTCTCAGAGGATGAGACAGAGCAAAACCAGAAAGACAAAAATATAAAAAAAATCACAAAATAACACAGAAAAATTAATTCTAAAGTACCAATATGTCCAGTTCTAAACAGTGAATGACCTTACTCCTTAAAGAAGCTATGCCAAGAGGTGCCTCAGGCTTTTATAATGCAGACACCAATTGAGAAGTATATACTACATTTCTAATAATCTGAAAATTACATGGGTACTGGATATTTAAGTATTCGAGAAGCTGGGTCATATTGCATATTGCATAGGTTCTGCATAGTAAAATGCTGCTTCAGAGAAAATCACTTTTGCACAATGTATGCTTAAGAGAAAAGGAAAAAGAAAGAAAAATAAAGCAGTTACAGTAATAGTTGTATCTCTTATCTTCAGAAACTTTCCAGCCTCAGGAAATTATTCTCCTATAGGTATTAGATCAAACTCACACATAAGCCAAGAAATAGAAAGAGTCTTTGCTGAAAGAATAAATTATGATTCGTGTTACTTGATGGGAAGATGCGGTGTTGGTTTTTTATTTGCCCTCATTTATTAAATACAAGAACATTTTAAACTACAGAAATGTCTTAAAGCTGTAGACTACCCCTTTCCTCTGCAAAAAATACATACACTGCTTAGCAAATCATTATGATCCAAAACACAGAATATCTTTATATATGAAAAATGGTCAGTTTGAAAAAAAAAAGCCAGCAGCCAAGGGGCTGGATTATTTAAATGATTCATTAGATTAAGATTTATTAACTGGTTTTATTTCTTAATGTCAAACTGTGAAATGAATCAGAGGAATCACATAAGCATCGTATAGGCAACTAGGTGATGATAGTCATCTCTGAAAAGAGGAGGAGTCAGCACTGCTATTCTCAGGGGCTTTCTGTACCTTAGATCAGAAGAAATTGCTGTATAGCTATTATGTGATGATTGTGCTGACTGTGATTGAGTCAGCCCTGGCAAGAGTTACTGATGGAAGGGAAGCAGAAGCACAGGGAGCTGACTCTCCTTTGTTCTCACTTTCATCTGTAAGAGCCAGAGCCTCAAGGTCTGGATACACAGGACCAGGCATGGATGTGATGAGTTCCATGGACTGTTGAAAAACAGAGTCTTTCCACTTTCATTAACAGGCATTGTCCAGTTGACTAAAGAGGCTGGAAACAGGCAAAAAAAGATTAAACTGTAGATTTTCTGCCTTTTGGATGGACACCAAGGAATGGAGAGAGAAAAAGCCTCATTTCTCTTTCCAGCTGAGAGTTATTCAGGACTAAGCCTAGATAACATGACTCACGGTGTGACTTAACACTTGCAGAGATGGGTAATTTTTCATCAAGACAATCCAGGTACTTGCACATATATAAATGTATCTTTCTTTACATTTTGAAAGGTTCTTTATTTGTATGTTGAATTCTGCATTCATTTGACCTTTTGTAAGAATTGATCATTGTGATCAAGGAGAGCTTCATAAAAATGCCCTCAGCAGCCTGTGAGAGACACAAAAATGACTTTTATTTGACTTCTTCTAAAGATTGCTGCCTAAAGAGCTAAGCTGGCTACATGGCCTTACGACCTAGAGATTCCCAGGGCTTCTAAAGGAACTTGCATCCTACTCCTCACTCTTCTTAAAAAATGCAGGGGGAAACCTTAATGCCATGCACAAGAGCTCTCATAAGATAGTACTGATTTTTTTTTCCCTGTTTTTCATCATAGGATAAAAAAATCAAGGAAATGTCTGTCCACAAAACATTCAGACATTACCATAGTCCTTTGATTGTTTNTGCCATGCACAAGAGCTCGCATAAGATAGTACTGAATTTTTTTTTCCCTGTTTTTCATCATAGGATAAAAAAATCAAGGAAATGTCTGTCCACAAAACATTCAGACATTACCATAGTCCTTTGATTGTTTCTTTCCATATGGAAAAAATTATCCTCCAAACACCTTTTTTCCTAATGGGTCCTAAGATCATAAGGACATTGACAGCATTCCTTTGAGACACTTCTATATGACAATGACACTGGACCATTTATTGAGAAACTGTCAGACCCATGATATGAAAATTAAATTCTGTACAGTTGTCTAGGGACTGCAAAAGTGTTTCCAGTTTTGTATTTAGGGGTGGAGGATCATCAGATATAAGTAGCACAGTACAAACTAAGACTGAAAGCACAGTTTGGACCTTCATTTACTCTTTCAGTAGCTTCCACTAAAATCAACACTTCATCAACCATATGAATAGCCTCCCCTGGGAAGTCACTGCTGGGAGCAGAAGGAAGTCCATGGATTAATTTACAGGAATCCTTCATATTTTTTAATTTTCATTTGAAGACTGCTGAAAAGTTAGAATCTGATACTGAATTATAATGAATCTTTATGACTAGATATGGGTTCCGCTCAGGAGTAGTTCCTGTTCTTAACATATGCACACTATGTGCAATTTTGTTAGGATATAAAAGATCTGAATATTTTCACTAGTATATCACTATTAATATGTCAAGATGCAGTTTCTTATCTCCTGTGGTAAATACACTAAAATTCTTATCTCCTGTGGTAGTCCTTTATGTCTACCTCCACTTTAATCTTCCACTGAAAAGAGGCCTGAAGGATGAATAAAAATGTTTTAATATTCTTCAAACTAGTAATATCCAAGTTTTGTGGTTTGAAAACTTAATGATTTCAAAAATATGGTGTATTAGACACAAGTAGTGTCCCATATTGAAAACCACTCAAAATTATCTATAAACTCAGAAAAATTATCCCATGCATAGGGAAGTATTCAAGACTCTTTTGAGTTTAATGAGTTTTCTGGCAGGCTTCAATCTGACTACATACATAGCCTTTTTTCTCTGATACTTTTGCTAAATCTATTTTCCTTTTTGACATCAACCACAAATGTCCAGACTTCTGAAAGCAAAAGTGCTGTTTGTATTATTTCAAGTACAAAATATGAAGCAAGTGGACAGATTACATATTTATTTTTAAGGAAGGTATAGTGTTAGTACCAAACCCTTTAAAATGAAAATGGACTCTGCTGCTGAACTAGTGGAATTATATAAACAAAACAACTTATAACATTTGGATTACCATTTGATGCAAATTTAGATAGAAGGTAGATTTGGTATATAGTGAAATACATTGAATACATCTTGAAAAATATAGTATACTTTGAAAAGAAATCTTGTGAGAGAGGGCATATATTTCTAAAGTCAATGTGAATCAGAAGGAAAAAAATACCAAATATTCAGGTCAGACAAATAAATTGCATTTTAACTTCGATTATAAGTGTAAACGGCAAGTACCATGAAGAAAAAATAAAGTACCAAGTACTGTAGTAAATCCACAAATGCTATCAGTCTGCAGGTTATTATGATAAGCACTGTGTTAAAAGAAATTTAAAGTCCCACAGAGCTAAGGGAAAGCAGGAAAGAGGCAATTATTTCTTATGCATTGTGAATAGCAAATTATCTTCTGTTTGGTTTTGATTTTTTTTTCTTGCCTTGATGGGATTAAGATTGAATGCTTGGGGAAAAAAAAGCACTTTAAGCACTTTAAGCAAGTCTCCTTCATGGATTTCATACAAGATATATTTCAGGAGCATCATGAAATTTGTAAACATGCTGTATCACTGCAGAAAAGAGCTTTTTTTTTGTTAATTGTAGATTTTTACTGATATAAAAATACAGAAGGAACGTATGAATATTTGTGAATAACCTTAAGAAAAAAAATCTGATAGGCAGCTGAGACACATTCACAAGTGTTCCCAGATCAGACTTACACCTTTTTTAGTGTACCTCCATGCATTATTCTAATTTCAGTCCAGATGAGCCATGCCTCATGTACTGGGGTCAAACCATGACATTACACACAGACCATTTCCAACAGGAATCTTTACACTGGCATGCTCTTCATAAGGCTGGCCCTGATTAAACACAACTCCTCCCTTCAACCAAACACTCTAAAACAACTAATTCTCCTCTCTCTCATCAGACTACTGAACTTTCAAAAATGGGCTTAAAAACAAATATTCACCTGTTTTCCATGATAAAGGATCAAATCAGATTACTAGATTTTCTGAAGAATGTACTCAACTGTGATGAGTGGTAAATAACCATGAAAAGCAATTAATAAAGATTAAATTAGTTCCATCTAAAAACTCAAGGCACAATGTTACATACTATACTTGCATATTTAAGTGAAGTGGAAAAGGATGCAGGTTAACTTTTAATGACTGCATTAAATGGAAATTGGTTTGGGCCTTTGTACTGCTTTTATTGCAGCCACACAGCAAATTGCGTTACACTGATACACTTACTACGTAAAATTTAACTTCTCATAAAAACAGCTCTCTTCGTTATGGATAAGAAAATACAGACAAGTTAGCAAAAAGACAGACATAACTAGCTCACATCTGATTACTAGGATGTTCATTCCTTGGTATTCAGAAAGGAAGATTTAATAGTAGCTGTTATAATTAGTTCAAATGCCTTTGAAAGCTTGTCCTCAGGTCTGAAGAATATTAAGACTGCAGCATGAAACTGGAAGTTTTACAGCTATATGGAAACTTAGAAATGAGGAGAAGCAGCAGTACAGAGACTGAAAGTTGAATGAAAAAATATCTTTAAGCCCTCACTGTGACAACTTGGGCATTAGTTCTTGAAGAGCTATATATTCAGCTCAAATTTTTTTCCATATACAAATTAATTTTTCTTCTACTTTTAACTAATCATGAATACATTAATTAGTAATTCTCCATATTGCAGAAATGAGAGCTAAGCCAACAAAAAAAACACTGCTAAGCAATTTTCTGTCACAGGAAATTATCCATTAGTTCAAAGGACCAAAATGGACTAGATTTTTTGTCAATTCTTATTGCTTTGGTGGTGTGCTGAGTCTCTATATATTGTGATTTCCTTGGCATTTGCAAGCACTTGCCTATGAGATGATGAGATACCATTGCCCCCATTTAAAGCAGATGATTGTTCTAGGTCCCTTAAAACTGATCTATTTATTTCATTCTATTCAACTCTGCTCTGCTCTTCTCTACTCTACTCTACTTTGAGCCTCCGCATGTTAATGAGGCAGCTGCACTATTCTGATTTTACTTTTACTTCAAACTTTACATTTCCTTTACCAACAACATAAACTGCAGAACATACAATTCACAGACATCATTGCCATAGCACATGAAATTTAAAACGCTTGTCAGAGTTTCAGTTCAAGTTTCCTATTCTTACCCTCTTCTGTGATAATGCTTCCTGAATATAGGCCAGGGTGCCATTTTGACTAGGAAACCATTGATTTCCTTATCAGGGAGGAAACTGCTATTCTGTAGGCTATACTTAATGGCTATTAGGTAAGCAAGTCACATGTCTAGTACACAGGGGACCTTCCTCCACTAGGGGAGAAATAGAATCAAAAAAGAATGCATCACTTCCAGGTGGCCTACACATGATTTATTCCCCTGTGATACCCTGAAGACAAATCATAACTTGATTGTGAGCTCTACAGAGGCCATTACATGATGACAAATGTCACTTAACTGGATTGAGAGAATTTTTTTCTGGACCATGTAAAAGTGCAATCCTCTGTATTCATTATCATTTGCAAATTTTGATAAACTTATTCATCAGATGGAAATGTTTATTGCATATCAATAGCATGAAAAGCCTAAGGAGGGAACGTGAAAAAATTCTTTCAATATTTGTTCTGGGAAGAAAGCTTTCAGATATTTCATCAGAGTCTCATCACTGGAATCTCAGAAAATGAGTTTTTTGAGCTTCCTGTTTTTTAGACTCAGACTGTAAATATGTTCAGACCTATTTTAATCAAATAGACACATATTTTTATTCTTTCCCTTCAGCAATTAATCATATCCTAGCTGAAGGAAAATGAAAAAAAATGAAATGCAACTCAAAAATTCCCTACCACCCTGAAGCAGTCATGCTAAAGGAAGCAAACCCAGCCTGCAGAATTATAAGCTGCTTTGTTCAGGCTTGTTTTTCCTTACTGAAATCTAGAGAAGCATATATTTTCCCTTAGATATGAATCACTTCCTTTATACTTCCTGATTTCATTCATAGTGTGGTCCCTATCATTATCTTAGAGAGACAGGATTGGAAAATAACAAAGCAGGTTTCTTTGGGAAAAAATCTGCAGACAATAAAGATGGAAGTAAACTCTAAATTCATCTGCTATCTAATGTGGCAGATCAAGTTTTTTCTGCAGGTAAAACTTTTTCATATTGCAATTGAAATATTGCCTTTCTAGCCCATTCAGATCCCAGCTGTAGCCTTCAGGAAAATTCACTATTCAACTATTATATCTCTTAATATTTTATGTTTTTTTTATCTTTCATAAGCTCTTAGCCAAGAGTTTTGGAGAGTCCAACTTGAAACTGTAATTTTCTCTCCTCAAAATATTTTTATATCCAGCTACAGAAATTAGGGTTCATCTACATTTCTCAGTGAGAAATCTTCTGTGTGTGCTTATCCTACTGGATTTCTCCAATATTGCTTTTGTTTGTAATGTTTGAAGCACGGTAGCATGGAAAGCAGAGTGGCAAACCTAATGCTTTAAAGAAGTAGACAATTCTATTCAATATGTTACCAAGAACTAAGCTGGGAAATCTAACTTGATGAAAACCCCTCTGCTGCAGCAGCACTGATTGGTAGTCACTAGGATAGAATAAAAAGGCGAAAGAATAAAAGGTGAGAGGTTACTCAAGATTTAAAAATATATAAAGTCTAGGGTAAGCAAAATTTAGCATGGAGAAGTTTAATGTTTGTTTATGTTCCTGGGGTAAAATTAGCCATGATTAATGTGAGATGTGATTTACAAACAGGATTATAAATACATTGGACTTTAAAGAGTAAAGCCATGTAGTTCACACTACCCAGGACATTCATGAGTTACTCAAAGCAAGTGCAATTCATGCATGACAGACATGATTTATCATTCCACTACTTTTGCGTTGAAGTTCATGTATCATTGCAAAGTTGTACTCAGTAGAAAGCTTGAGTAGCATGGTGTTGAGTCAGTACTTAATAGGAATTAGTGAGACAGAACAGAAAAAGCTTAAATACCATCAGTGTGGAAGATGAATAGCTAAGAGGAATGGTGCCCAGGATAAAATGTATAATGAAGTGAAGAAATGGAGGTAAGATTTCATATCTGTACATACCTAGTTAATAAATCCCAAGGAACATTCACCACTATTTGGATCTCTCAGCCACTTTGGAAAGAGGGCTTTGAATGAGAAGAAAGACTACAGGCTATAAAATACATTCAAGAACAATCCTAATTTTTTACCCATCTATACCTAAAAGAAGAGCATTTTGGCTCTGTTCTCCTGTGGCACTATGGTATTGGTGCAACTCCACCAAGGGCAATAACCCATGCTGTAAAGCTGATGTAAAGCCGAGCTGTATCAACTCAATGGACTTCAAATATAAACATGCTAACTGCATTTTAATTATTCCTAATGACAGCTATTATGATTCAGCATTTGGTTTGCATTTATGAAGATATTAAAAAAGACAATTAGTGCCAGATTCAGGTCATGGGGAAGGAATACAATCCAATTTTTTAATGCTAAATCTATTAATCCATTTTGGTGGTTTTACCTAAAGGCAAAGGAGGTGAGATTCACATTTACAAAAGACTCTCCAGAAAATACACACCTTTTCACCTGTAAATATCTCAGGACAGACTCTGAGAACAAAATATTCATGTCAAAATATACCACTAAAAAAGCATTTTAGAAAAGTTTGTTTTGCCTTATATGCTTACAAGAGGAAGTAACAAAGACTTTCATTCATCCTTCACTTCCTCACAATACAGAAAATTTCTCATTCAGAAGTCATATAGTTTTTAAATGTCATTTTCTGATGGTTTAATGTTCAAAAGTACTCTTTGTTTGACTGGAAATGGCTAAAAGGTCCTAACTTGTCTAAATACAGATGCAATACATCTACAAGTTCTCCTTTTTTCAGCATCTTATACATCTTCCATAAACCACTCATTAAACACTCCGAGACCAAAAGCAATTTATTTATTGATGTTTGATAGTCCCAAAGTTGTGAAATTGGAGGAGGCTAAGTTATTAAAGGTTAAACCTCCGACAAGAGTGTGATGATTTACACAAGGAACTAAATAGAAATTTGTTTTATTAAATATTGTTGGAAAAGGCTGGTGCACAGTAGATGTTTTCCATAAACAAATGCAAAAAATCTTTTTCCAGGGGGTTTCCCTATACGTTGTCTCTCCTGTTCCTCACTGAACAGTGTGAATAATGCAGGATGAACAAAGCACACTGACAATTTATGGAGACTGCTCCGCCTTCTGTATTGTGCCACCCCATCAGCAGTTGCCTTTCGCCAGCTCCTCTGACTTAGAAATCTTAGAATCACTTAAATGACTGATAGGGATGCCTATTATAACCACGTTTCTATGCAAACAGCAGGCTTGGTGTTCAGAAATAGGCTTCTGTAACGGAAAAACAATGACTGCTCATGCACAAAACTGCTGGAAAGAGCACAGAAATTAATTAATTCTGGTTAGGATAATCTGATTCATGAGAATTACAAGTAATTTAAATAATCTTCAAGGGAAACATGGGTCAGCTCCTGTGTCAGCCCCTCAGTAGCTGACCTCAGTCAGGCTTGTACAATTCTCTATGTAGGGGGAGAAAGCCATGGGCATACAGGACTTTAAGTCCAAAAGTTTTTGCTAAAGTACAATTTAAAAAAAGAAATTATTAATTTGAGTGAATGATACGTGGGGAAATCTCACTCTTTACTTTGAGTTTATTACATATTCTACATTTTCTATTTTTAACTTTTCTTTTTCAATGCACTTCCTAGAGAATATTCTTATTTTGCTTTAGTGGATTTATGTCTCTTAAGCCAACAAAATTATATGATCCTTTGAACAGATTTTCTTAGCAGTCAGTTGGCAGAATGAAAGTTCCCTGCAAGAGATGATATTGTAATGCCTTTGTCATCACAACAGGCTTCAGGGAAAACACATACAAGTAGTTCCCCTGCTGCCTTAGATATACCAGGTTTACCACAAACACTAAACAACCAAGTAAATAACAAGTAGAGAAACATGCTGTAACAGTCTATCTCTGTGTGTGTGGATAATAGAATCAATAGCGCCTGGAAAATAGCCTTCCATGTTGGAAAAACAATGACAGTTTATACTCAGATTATGAAACAAAACCACAGGAAGGAGCACAGGGGAAAAAAAAAGTACTTCCAGTTAAGATAATCATATTGAGATAAATTATGTCTAATGTACTTAGTCTAAAAATACAAGGGTAAGACAAGAGAGGAAGAGTTCTTCTTCACATTTAACTGCCTTAATGAAGCCCCTGAAGGCATATCTGAAAAATAGACTGGATTGTGTAACTCTTTTAAATTAAAGGCTCTTCCTTTATGAAGAGATTATTTAGCATTTATTACTTTTTTCTCCTTCAAGACAATCACTGTGATGAAAAGATTTTGTGTACTGAGGTATACATTTTTTGAATCTAAAGTGTGTTGTTATCCCCTAATGCCAACAACTTGTCAGTGTGTTGATCAGGCATTTGCAATTTAGAATGGGAAACTTCAGCTGAAGTGCACAAGCAAAATGTATTAAAGCATAACAGAAGAAAAAAGGAAAAGGGAAGAGAAAAAGAAAGCTTTTCTGGCTTGATGTGTACAAATGTTGCAGAACATAAATATAAGTTCTCTCATATCTGAAAGTAAATGTAAATTAGAAACAAAGATTATCCTTTTTACTTAAAAACCATGACAAAATATTTTTCCTGCTTTCCTAAGTCTCAGACTTCACACCAAAGCACCTTTTTTTTTCTCTTTCTTATACAAGATTGTGAATCTAGAATTAAATGCTTAGGTCACCAAAACAGGAGTGAATAGATCACTACTTAGAACATTGAATAACACACATAATATGAAACTAGGAAGAAAGGCAATAACTGATAATCAGACTTTAGGCACAAAGTAAATGTGGAGATGACAAGAAAATCATCATTTTTTGAGAAACATTTTTCTCTAAGTCTTCTAAGAATCCTACTTCCTTATCATTTGTTATAACAGGAAAAAAAAAAAGTATTATCTTGATAAAGTATATCCTGCTTCATCCAGTGTAGCTCCAGAGACGTTTTTCTTTTCCTCCCTGTCAGTTTCCTTCTTTTAATAGGGGAATCTGTGATTTTCCTCCTATTTCAATATTACCTGCATGGAATTAACCATATAGGAGATATACTCCTGTACTGTTGTGCCTATATATATTTAGATAAGTTTAAATAACATCTTAATTAGATCAAAACATACTTAGGAGAGGTGTACCCCTTAAAACAGGTCATATAATTCATAGAGTTATTGTAATAAAAATTACAATGTGTTTAGTTACTGGAGCTGTGAAAGCAGTAATCTGCAGGCTTAGAAATTAATTTGTAACAAAAACTATTAGAAAAATTAATTTTTTCAAAACTTTTTTGACACAGTGGTGGGAATTGTAAGGATAAGTGGCTTAGTCACAAGGGAGTCAGTAATGCAGTTTTAAAAACTTGGCTCAGCCAAAATGCTGGCCCACAGCAGAGTGAGGGAAGCAGGAAGTGCAGAGGGTAATTTCATTCCTAGGTAGAGGTGACTAGTATGTTTTGCTTACAAGGAAGTGTTTGAAAAAGACTGAAATTATTTTTAAGAAACAATATGCAAAATCACTGAAACTACCATTAGGTCCTTGAGCTATACAGGAATTACTCAGGGTGGTAAAAACAATAAGCAGACAAGAAAGTGAAAGAGAAATAAAGGCTTAAAACCATTTTTAATTCTTGGGTTCCTAGGTGCATTCCAGAAGACTATAACATCTCCATTGAAGAGGAAAGGCGAGAAACTTCCTGAAGGACCAGCATGCAACTATGGAATACGGTCTCCTCAGTCATGGTGCTTCACCAACCAGGGTATACATTACTCCATGAGTAATTAATGAGATTACCTCTGCTAAACAGACAAGAAAACAAAGAATCCAAACACATGATTTTCCTAGAAGTGAACTTTAGAAAGTAAATAGCATAATGATTTGGTTTCATTAATAATTTTGCAGAGTTTTTCAACTCTGACGCATTATCAGAACTGGGAAACGCATTGGTAGAATCTCTTGTAGCCATAGAACATCTTTATTGAAATTAGATCCATATCACACTTGTTGACATTGTAATTCCATGGGCTGACTTTGACACACAATTTCTAGAGTAGATTGGTGCTTATTTGTTAGTTTAATTGCATTTCCTGAGTCTTTCTTGCTGGTTGTTTTTTCTTCTCTCATTTCACCTGAACTGTGATAAAATACAGCACTTGTTAGAATTTCCCTGTGAAGAGTTTCACAGCTCAAATATTTGACTTTTCATCTGAAAAAAAATGAACTACATTTGGTCTGATGTTAAGAACAGATGAGTTAACTTGTGATGTTCCATTCAGTAATGAAGTCTTCCCCAGAAGAATCATTAACTCAAGTAGAGAATAATATCTCTTTCAGTGAAGAAGATTTCATGGATGAATGGCTAACAGAAATAGAGAACTAGTTTGAACAACACAAACTACATAACAAGCTAACCACAGAAAAGCTGAAAGTCATTGAAAGAATTCGAGTTTAGCTATCAAAATCTCTTGCATAAATTGTATGCAAAACGTCAAACCACAACAATATGAGGCAAGAAAAAAGAGAAAAGATATAAGGAATTCCTTGAGTTCTTCAGCAAGGTGATGTGTACTCATACATGCAGCCCAACCTGCACCATGGGGTCAAGCTACTCCACCAAACAGTGGTGAATGGAAGAGAAGTTCACCCTTGAACAGAAAGCCCTTACTGAGCAAACTGTACCTGAAAGGAGGAAATTGTTTCCTAGCAATGATTGAATGGCATTGATGAATTTGGCTGTCAGTAATGACAAATGCTGTGACCTTTGTGAAGAGGTTCTGAACATTTGGAGAAGGAAGAATTTATTTTACAGGTGCACTTTTCCATTAAAAATGTGCATTTAATAAACCTGATGCCAGGAAATGGTATAAGCAAGTGAGAATAAGTTACCACAGTACAGTATTTATTCACAAAAAAAGGTATAAAAAATATCTTTATAAGTATTAAACAGATAAATTGCCAATTGTGTAATCCCAAAAGAGATTACCAGTAACAAAGTAGTGACAAGGTGATCTCTCTCTCAAATCTTTTATGTGTTCCTGTAGAGCAGTAGAAATCAAAGTGACAGTTCATAGGAACATGCCAATTCACAAACTGTTATTTGTTATTTACAATCTGCATATAAAACAGGTAAGTCTCTGTGTAAAATACTAAATTGAAAGATTTTCAATGTCAACTGAGTTCTTGCATTAAACTGTATGATCTGATAGCAGTTTGGCAAAATCATTGCATTTTTCTTCAGCATTGTCTCTTATCTGAAGTTACAGAAGCTGAGAGGTCATGGAGATTAATTTCAGACTTGCCTTCAGACTGAAATTCAACCTTCACGTGTGTCCCATCCACGTGCTCCCACTCCTTACCCAATACAGGGTCCGTCCTTGAGATGCCATTTTTCATGTCCATTTTTTTTTCCCATCTGGGTGAGTTGACATCCTCCCTTCCATTTGCTGTGGCTTTCTATTGGACCCTGAGTCACTTCAGGTTTATGTCACAGGGATGATTCACTGTCCAAGATTAGAAATATCTCACAGCTTAATTATCCAGTGCTTTTAGGTTTTTTTTTTAACCAGAGCACAATTTCAGTTTCATCTGCTTTACAGGATTCTTCTCCTAAGAGCTGAGTAACAGCTACTGGGATAAAAGTCCAGAAGTTTAATGAGATTTCTTTTTGGGTTTTTTGTGGGGAATGTCTCTCAAGAGTAGAATTTGTTGTAAACATGACAGGTTAGATTAAAGCTGTTGAGTTTTGCTTTGTGCTAGCTTCCTTGGGCAAGGCATGGTGATACTAATGAAAACGCTCAGAGTTTGCACCAGAGCCATGTTATCCATGGATGGATCTGATCAACAAAGTCAAAGACACCATGAAGTAGGAATCCTGCAGAGCTGAAAAGCTAATATAGGGATTGATTTCCTTGATACCCCTTGCATTTTTCATACTAACAAATGAATAAATGTGCTTGAAAAACTTTCTAGCTTGCTGACCATTCCAGGAAGACTGAGCCACAGCTAGCTTGATGGGGTTTGAAATGCTTTACAAAGTTGTCTGGGTTTTTTAATCACAATTTTTTTTCACTTACTTAGGTACCTGGTGCATTGCTCCTTTGCAGTGTTAGCATGTTGACATGCTTTTCTCCCTGATAAGTTTCTCTCATGTCTTGAAAGCTGCAGGTCATCTTCACCTTATACATCTCCTGGAGCTCTTCTGGCTCCACCACAGAGTCCTTTTTTAAAGGACTAGAAGACAGGAGTTGTAGTAGCAGGGCAGCTACCTACCCTGGCAGCCATGAGACGTGAAAGCAGTCATGGACTCTGTTGCTAACTATCAAATAATAATCTTATTGCCAACCAAGTTTCAGATTATATTAACTACATTAAATTATTACAGATAATTTAATTAATATACAGATACAAATATTTCAGATTATATTAAATTGACTGCAAATGTGTAGTGATGATGAAATGCTTTATAGGATGGTGAAGCAAGGTTTAAGGAGATCTTACCTGTTACAGCATGGCAACCTGGATGCTTGCAGTATTTTACTGGGTCCTGGTGCTGCTCTTTGGTGGAATGCTGTTTCTGCTTCCTTCTCTCCCCTACCCTGTCCCCTACTCCCCTCCACAATCTCCAGTGGGCTCTTTAGAACTGATTTCTCCTGTCCAACCAAGGGATTTAATTTTTTCCTTCATACACATCCTCCTGCTTGCTGCAGAATGAAATGTTATTAATATATTTATGCTAACACTCACTTCAATGCAAATAGCAAATACTTTTTTATAAAATCAGTGCCTTCACATTTCTTTGCTTGCCATCTGAGCAGTCTGTGTGGGTGTAGGATGAAAATGGAGCCAGTTTATACTTTCCAGCTTGCTTTACATTTTACACCAAAATACTGAAATCTTTAATATATGTGAAGAAAGATTCTTAATGTAACTTAAGCAAGATTTTAATTTACTTCTTATGTTTCACACACTGAATATTCTTTTAAGAAAAAACTTGAAGTATTTGCATTCAAAAATCCTGAAGCAGCTAACAGATTACATTCAAGTTTTACACCAAATGGAATTTTAATGTGACTGTCAATAATTCAGTTGTGTATCCTTGATGTTAAATAATATATTTGACAAATACAGGTACATAAAATGATTCCAGGCCACACACCAAAATTAATTAACAAAAAGGAAGGTTTCTCCTCCTACTGGAAAAGAAAAAGAGAACATAAACTGTTGGAAGCACAAATGTACAACAGAATTTCATCCTGGTACAATTCTGTATAATGCTTTTAATTACATTTTGCATTTCTTTGTAATTTGTTTTTGCTAGAAATAGAAACTGGAACATATTTAGTGAAAGGTGGGAGAGTACTGAGAAAGAAACATTAAATGAGCAACCTCAACAAAATATGTTACCTTGTCCTTGAAAGAATGTGGGAAGCAAGAAAGATCATAGCAGATATTTTGAATCTAGCTGCCACATGTACCAGTGTGCACGCTCCTGTTATCCTAGTGCTGTGAGAGCTGGTCTCACTCTGTGGCCTTTGCTTCCTCTACCTCTGCTCCTTGGGGACTGTGTCTTGGCATGTTCTGGTCCACAGAGGGAGGGAGTAAGGAATTGGCACACAAAAGCAGTAGTCAGAGAAAGAAACTCTCCAAACATGTCACTGTTCACTTTTTAAAAACACATGCCTTTATCTCTTTCTTTGTTGCTGGCAACAATAACCCCAAATTTAGATAAATATGAGTTCCCAGGATACAAGCTTTTCTGGCTTTCATTCTCCATGCCCACGGCTCTGGGAAGCATGTGGAGCTGACTTCAGAGACTGGAAGTGTTGGTATCTGGATGGTATAAATTCAATCCAGCTTTGGCAAAGATAATTCTAATATCCCACTGGATAAAGCCTCTGTAATGGTGCTGTGAATCCCTCATGAGATAGATGAAGTGTCCAGAGTTTTCAGCTCACACCTCCATGGGAGAGATCCCCTTGCTCCCTTCATCCCTTCTTTCTCCTCCTCTTCTCTCGCAGTTCCCAGAAGCTCTTTCCCAGAGGGTGGTCATGGCAGCCTCATGGACCAAACACAAGGTCACAACAAAACAGAGCAGTCTCACAGCTCCATGGCCATTGCAGTCCCAGATCTGTAGACAAATGCTGGCTGCATAAGGAAGAAGGATTAACAGAAATGAAGCAAGACTTGAAAATGTACTCAATCTGAAGTTTCATCAAAAAAATGATGGCATGGTTATGACAAGTTGGCCTTTCAAAATGAAAATTTCCCAGGTGATTGTTATTTTTTTCCCATTCTGTCATAATTTGCTGCACTATGTTTTTGAAGGATAAGTCACCTGGAAAAGCTCAAAAAACCCCAAAAAACCTCTGAAGAGATGTCTTCATGACTCACTCATTGCAACTTAAGTATAACTGAGTGAACTAAGTCAGACAGGTCTTCTCTAAGAATCAACAACACTGTAACAGTAAAGGCAAGTAGAAAACTGGCATCACTGTGCTGCATGGATATTCTGGGAGGAGAAAAAGGTTTTCTGTATGTCTAGCATTATATTTACTTGACTGTTTGTGGAAAGAGCAAACATTTATATGCAGAGCTACCCTTCTACATGACTCAGTCAAGAAAATCTATTCTTGTTCTTGCTTTTCTTCATATTTTTAAAAGAACTCAGAATTAGTGTAATGAATACATGAAGACTGCAATTTGCTGTTTCTCTGGCTCAACAAAAAGGTGTGGAAATGGGTAAGATTAAATGGAAGATATGAAATTTTTAATTTGCATTAAAATTAGATAGTTGTGAGATCTATTTGCCCTTAATGTGAGCCTTAAGTAAGCACCCTTAATAGCTTAAGCAACCTATTGCTGTCTCATTTGCAAGCTTACTCATTGAAAAATAGTAAAGTATTTTTCCAAAACGAGCCAGAAAGTGTTATATCGGCTTTTAAGTGTAGATCCTTATTTTCAAAACCAGCATATTGAAAAATTAAAATTTTAGAACTGCATAAAGCATTGTCCACAATATGTTTTTTTCTGTATTGTATTATCATTTTTGGTAGTGCATATATTGGTTAATGTCTACCAGAAAAAAATAATCTGAATCTAAAGGCTCACACTATCACAAACAAAAGTGACTTATGCGGGAAAATTAAAGCATGTATTAGGCAGAGGATGGTGAAATTGCTGAAAATAGCCAACAAATCAGAAACAGCTATAGAAAGATCAGAATTGCTCGAAATACTACAACAAGCTGCAGAATGAAATCCAGCAAAGTGTCTTATAAAAAAGATTTTGTGGAAATTAACTAAATAATTCAGATTGATTAGACTGAGAAAAAGCATCCTAGAAGAATTAAGAGAAACTCTGGAAAAAACACTAGATAACAGAGACCCAAGTAGCTTTTTCCCTCTCCACAGCTTTTTTGATCTTGCTTTCAGTAAGCCTTTGATATATTAGTGTTTCTTACCAAGTGTGGATTGAAAGGATTGAGAATTTTCATCACCCCATCTTGAACATCTGCACAGATGTTTTTCACCTGACCAATTACATCCCAACTTTTAAATCAAAAGTCACTGAACTGAACTGGAGTCTGCTGCTTGAATCATCAGACACACTGGTACCTCGGGGTAGGTTCACTCAGCAGCATCCTAAAAGCCTCTTGACTCATGATCCAGATTTATGGAATAGTGGCTGTGGGAGCCAGCAACAGGATGAGTAGAAAGTCAGTTATATTGACACATCAAGTATTTCAATTTTTCTCTAGACAAATGCATAACAGAAAACCTCATGATACGTGCCATTTGGCATGGGCTAATGAGGCACTTCTCTCTGTAAATATCCCAGGTAAACACAAAACCTGTTGTTCCTTGCAAATTTTGCAGCTAGTTATGCAAAAAAGCTGCCTGCAAATGACAGGCATAAAATCCATATATAAATCCATTAAAAAGACAAATCAATGGAGTCATGATTGCTCAAAACAGAAATGATTAATTTGTGCTCTGCTACAGATTGGCACTGGCTGAAGCAAGAAAAGGTATAAGACAGAACAAATGACCCTGAAAGGAAAATAAAAGAAATATATTACATATATTTGGAAAGTAAGAGTCAAATCTATCACGGTATAAAAGGAGAGAGATTCATCAGAATAAACAGGAATGGGGTGAACTATGTATTTTCTCACAGGAATAAAAACCTGAAGGGATTAACAAAATTCTATTAGGGCTGAAAGACATTCATTTATTTGAACAAGCTTTGCAGTAGGATTTTAAAGCACCAAATTAAAACAGAGATATTGTGAACAAACAATTAAGATTTCCTCCAACTTCTTTGACTCAGATAGTTTTTAATATCTGAATAAGCCTAGAATTATTTTGGAGGTAAAACTCCTTTCAAAACTTTGTCTTAAAAATATCTGTTCTGTGGCTACCAGTTAAAAAGTTGTGCTGGTTGTGACACATTCATAGTCTCACTGTAACAATGTTTGTAACTAGACTTTCACTGAGGATGTAATTTTTAACTACTCCAATAATGTAAAACTCGTTGCCACTTTATATGTGGGGTGCGTGTCTCTTTTCCCAGGTGGCACTTTTGGTTAGAGATTTCTTTCTTCAGTACAATTGTCCAATAACGTTTTCAGAACTGTAAAATGTGGGATTATATGTTTTTCTTATTTGTCAAATTCTTACTTTTGACTGTTGGAAAACAGTTACTCATTGAGTGGAATTTCTCTCACTTCATTTTTATGAGACTGATTCTTTTTACATCCTCTCAATTTAAAGAGTAAGTTTACTAGATCCCTTTAAAGTTACTTTGTCCCAAGTGAAGACAGAAAAATTGAAGAGGATTTTTCTAATATACAAAAAGGGAGATAAAACTTTCATTCCATGTTGCCACTTTGTCAGGAGGAGGACAATGTAAAAGAACACAGAAGGGCTCCAAAAATAATTTGGTTTCTAATTGTTAATATTTTAGTAAATACGTTTTCACATAAATCTAATTTCAAAAAGCAGCAAAACATCAGACCAAAATAATCCATATAGAATGGCTACATTGAAAGTAAGAGCAAAAATTATCTTGAAACTTCTTCAAGCTAAAATACTGAAGCTTAAAAAGTCTCTGTAAAGCTTAATATGAAGGGGATGATATTAAAAAGCAAATTTTCAGATCCAAAGCTCAAAACGTTTTCAATCTCTTGCTGATACTCCATGCCTAATGGAGCATTTGGAGCTGCAGCAGCAGATCTCATGGCCCTGATGTGTTGCCACACTGGGATGGGACAAAGCCTTCCTTTTGAATGCCTCACACTACCACTCTCACCTACAACTCGCTTCTTTGTACACATCAGAGTTTAGTCACTTTGTTTGAGAAGTTAGCTCAGGAATGGAAAGAAGCAAGGTGTTAATGCTTCTGTTGTCTTCAGAGATGAGAAATGGAGGTTGAATTTCAGTGACCTTTGCTATGTGAGAGCTCAGATTAGAGCAAGGTGTGCCATCGTTATGTCCAGTCTCATCCTCTATCTCCCTTCTTTGTCTTCCTAAATCCAAACTGTGTCTGATAAGCATGGGGAGAGTATTTGAGCTGCAAGTAACACATTTTGCCATTCGCTTGATGCTTCTCTTTTGACACATCTACATTACCTTTATTTGAGGCACACTTTGCAATAGTGTCTTCAGTCTCACATACTCAGAGGAGAACATTGAGGGCAGAGGCAATGACATTTCTTACAGTAGCTGCTAGGCACTTTCCGTCCTATGACTCTGTTTTCCATTGCTCATTACTTCACAGAAATTACAGATTTAGGCTGAACTTTCCATGCCTGGTATCTGCCTCAGGCTGTGTTTTGCTTTTGTTTTCAGTTTTAAACGTTTCAGCTAAAACAGAGTGGTTGTTTCCAAGAATATACTTAAGGAAAAAATATACATCACTCTGTCCACACTGAAATAAAAACTAACCAAACAAACAATAAAAACAAATAAGAAATTCAAAGCAACAAAAAAAGCCTAAATCAAACCCTTGTAATTAGTTTGTTGGTTATACTTTTTCCATACTGGAAAAAACAAGCAAACAGGCAAACCATGCACATATGAAAACAGACCCTGCTTGTAAGCATTTTGCTGCAATTAAAGCCTTGCTATGTTTGGAGGTGTGCTACATTTTGTGAGGTGGATCCACAGTAGACAAAAATCATGTCTTGCTTTTGAATGAAAACTTATCATTGTGCTTAAGCCAACAGATTTTGGCTCTCACGTGGGAAAAAAAAATGTTAGACAGTTAGGGGTGTCTTGGGGTCCACCAGGATAGCCAGATGAACAGCAGATAGGGGAAAATCCAAAATGGAGTGTGGACTGAGTTGGCTGTGTCTGACTTGGCCTGGAGACTGATACATTGAGATTAAATTAGACATATCCCCCAAGACCAAAGACGTGAACAAGAGGCTATTTTGTAGGTGAAGGGGTTGGTCTGGTCCAGGCAGCTACATCCCCATGGGATTTTCTAACTGAGGATGGTGCAACAAGCCTAGTGATTCCTGCCACAGAGGTGTCTGAGTCAGAGTGGTGATTCAGTGTTCTTTTTGGGTTTGAGGGTTACATGTTCAAGGAGAAGTTTATTGAGTTTACAAGCAGTATGTGGGTCTCACTTGCAAAAATGTGCAGGCATGAGTGGATATACCCACATCAACACACACAACATCTGAGGTGGGGACACAGGAAGGAATGGAGGGAAGGAAGGTTAACCAAGGATGTGGTGTTCAGCAGCAATCACTTCTCCTGGATGGATGCTTGCTGTTTCTAGATGGAGTCCCCTCTCATCACTGGAACACGTCACTCTGCTTGGGCAGAACAGTAGGAACAGCAGCGCCTTCCTGCTCAGACCTCACTGGGAGCCGAGTGTGCCTGTCTTGGGCTGTTGTGCATTCAACTCCAAATGGTGCAGACGTGCCCTGCAAAAGAGCAAAAAGGAAACCATATACTGTGGGTTTGAGGGGGCATATCATGCTCCCTGTATCCCTGCAACAGAATAGAATTGGAAAGGACCATAAAGATCATGCAGCTCCAACTATGCCATCAGCTGGGACACTTTCCAGTAGATTAGGTTGCTCGAAGACCCATACAGCCTTTCCCTGAACAATTCCAAGGATGGGACCTTCACAACCTCTGTAGGCAACATGTTCCAATGTCTCACCACCCCCACAATAAAAAATTTCTTTCAGTTTAGGTGTCCTATTGATCCTTCTCCACTCCCTGACAGAGAGATCCCCCCCCCCATCTTTCCTGTAGGCACTCTTTAGGTATTGGGACAAAAATCTGAGATTGAAAAGGAAAATTCTCAAAAATTAGAAGTGGTGACAACATAGGTATTCTTACTGTAGCTCTTCTCTGCATGTCAATTCTTTGATGTAAGCAATCCAGCCACAATAACATAACAAAATCCATCCAGGTCTCCCAGCAGTCTGGTGAGATAACCAGTCCTAGGATCTCAAAAGAAAAGGATAACGCTGAAGCACAGCAAATTCTCCACTTGAGTACAGAGAATACAATTTATGCTTTTGCAGTGTATTCAACTGGCAGGCTGAAAAAGCCTACTCTGTATGGCTCAGAGGAGCAGTAAGCAACAGAAAGAGAAGTTCAAGCCAGTTCTTCCCAAGAAGGCAGGAAAGAGATGTAGTTTCAGTTCCCTTCTCCTCAGCCATGAACAGTAGGGGACTCTGACTTCTCAGTGCTAA
>VZTY01001489.1:45431-80369 GCA_013400935.1 Turnix velox
ATGAGTGGATATACCCACATCAACACACACAACATCTGAGGTGGGGACACAGGAAGGAATAATGGTGCAGACGTGCCCTGCAAAAGAGCAAAAAGGAAACCATATACTGTGGGTTTGAGGGGGCATATCATGCTCCCTGTATCCCTGCAACAGAATAGAATTGGAAAGGACCATAAAGATCATGCAGCTCCAACTATGCCATCAGCTGGGACACTTTCCAGTAGATTAGGTTGCTCGAAGACCCATACAGCCTTTCCCTGAACAATTCCAAGGATGGGACCTTCACAACCTCTGTAGGCAACATGTTCCAATGTCTCACCACCCCCACAATAAAAAATTTCTTTCAGTTTAGGTGTCCTATTGATCCTTCTCCACTCCCTGACAGAGAGATCCCCCCCCCCATCTTTCCTGTAGGCACTCTTTAGGTATTGGGACAAAAATCTGAGATTGAAAAGGAAAATTCTCAAAAATTAGAAGTGGTGACAACATAGGTATTCTTACTGTAGCTCTTCTCTGCATGTCAATTCTTTGATGTAAGCAATCCAGCCACAATAACATAACAAAATCCATCCAGGTCTCCCAGCAGTCTGGTGAGATAACCAGTCCTAGGATCTCAAAAGAAAAGGATAACGCTGAAGCACAGCAAATTCTCCACTTGAGTACAGAGAATACAATTTATGCTTTTGCAGTGTATTCAACTGGCAGGCTGAAAAAGCCTACTCTGTATGGCTCAGAGGAGCAGTAAGCAACAGAAAGAGAAGTTCAAGCCAGTTCTTCCCAAGAAGGCAGGAAAGAGATGTAGTTTCAGTTCCCTTCTCCTCAGCCATGAACAGTAGGGGACTCTGACTTCTCAGTGCTAAATAAAGAACTTTGGGGATTCCTTCATCACAAAAATCAGTCATTGCTGTGCTGCCCAGGTAGTTGCCTCTTTTCACCAGGCTCTCTGTTGGGTTTTCAGGCTCTTTGATCCAAATCTTCGGCTGGCATAAATTGGTACTACTCCCTAGGAACATAGTTTTTAAAGATGAAAGAGAAGTACTATTTAAAAGCGCCTCTTTGTCAATCTGACTGTGAAAAGATGAATAAAAATGACTGCTTTTTGCAGTACACAACTGGTTGCCTTAGTAATAAAGTCACAATCAGGTTGAAGGGACCATGTATAGGACAACTAATATCATTAGAGAAGTGGAAAAATAACCCTGGCAGAAAGGTTCATGGCAATTAGATTGAAAATGAGCATCACAAGAACAATTAATGTGCTCTTTTGCTGCTCTCCAATTATGATTGCACAAGCACAACTCTGGCATTTTATATTGTGCTTGCTAAGTAAATTCACTTTACTTGTAACAAGAATCATCTGATCATATAAAGCAACTGCCACTTAGTGCAGAAGAGAATGCAGCATGGATGGGTTAATCTCAATACCCATGGCAGCTTAGATTTGAATCCCTATTCCCTGTCATGGTGTAACCACAGTCCTTACTGGTACTCTAACAGCTAGTCTCCCTCTGTTAAACAAGAAAACATGCTGTAAAAATTTTTTTTGCAGAAATAGGACCTCCAATAAATAGCACAAACCCCAGTACTATTTTTATTATATAATTTCTGGTAGAATTGTTTACTTATTTATGTTATATGAAGGCACAGTCACTGATATTTTCCCTCTGGTGTAAGCTTTGACATTCTCTATGTACCTTCTACATATGCTAAGGGGTCAGGACTAGCAATATTAGCTGTACAAATACACTTCCAAATCCAGAGAGGGTAGGTAAGGAAAGATATTGAAATTGAGGTTAGTAAAAAGCCTGCATGCTGTGCTGTAAGGTGTCATATATTCACAAGCAGAAAATTTTTAGGAAATTTTAATTCTGTGGAAAATGCATAGTCCAAGTGAATGTCCTTAGAGAGATCTGTTTTATCAATTTAAATATATGTGAGTGCTAGCTTTGTCCCCTATGGACATTTCAGCGTCCATAGGTTTGCCCTGCCAGGGTGACTGTGTGCCTATGACTCCTTCTCTAGTGAGTTCTCCAGTCATTTCAAAGGCTCACAAAGACTATTTCTATCTATTTCTATCTAAATTCTTGGTCTAAACCAGCAACTATAGTGTGCTCTAGCATTATTCCCACCTGGAGTCCTCCCTCTTCTCCTTGCAGCCCAAGTTGCTCCTGTAGCCACACTGTCAGCTCGTTCAGCAGCAGAGTGATGTGGTTAACCAGCCAACAGCTTTTGGAGAAGGAAAGCTTGTTGTGATCCATCCTGATGACAGCAAAAAGGAGAACACTATCAGCAGCTTTGCTCAGGTTCAAAAAATGAGCAGGGAATGCAAAGAGAGAAGGAAATATATAGTGGTAAGAAAAACAATCTACACAAAGTTAGATAAGTAGAATCATAGTATGGTTTGGGTTGGAAGTGACCGTAAACATCATCTAGTTCCAATGGAGAGATGTCCTTTATTGACAATGGGCATGGGGTATGTGCAATCCTTCCCAAAGATATCCTCTCAAACACCAAAATTGACAAACATTTATGCAACAACATCCATTGTTTCAAATTATTACAATAACCACACATAAAGTATCCTTTTTTACTCGTTCATTAGATTTAACCTTTACAATGATTGGCCCTTAATAGCGTAACTTCATATATATTAATTTTTAATAAGAAATCATTTGTCACTTCTAATAATTCCACTGATCAAATACCCAATATTAAAATCAAGGTGGGATGAGTATTGGGCTGTTGAACAACATTCTTGGTTGCAAAATTTATTATTCTGTTTTTCTTCTCTATTATAATGTTTTCTGCTCAAGTACCAGATCCTATCTTTGTGATTGGATCAAACAGTGCCACACAATGCCAGGTTCTTGCTTTGGAAACTTTAAGGCTCCTGGCCTAGAAAAAAGAATCAAGTACTTGTGGATGGATGTAGGGATTGTGACTACATCAACAGTCCTAATGGTCTCAAGAGGTGGAGTGTTGCAGACTAACAGTAACCTTGGCACTTCCATGAAATGCCTTTTTTTACCTTAGGTCACAGCACATCCCTTTTTGGACCAGGTGCCTGATGCGCCTTGTGCAATTGAGCAGAGGTATTATATGGCCTCATTCAGAAATGAAAGCAATCTTGCTTATTTTTTGTCTAAACATGGAATTTTGGTTTCCTTTTCCTATAGTGTCTCAGTCAAGTTAAAAAAAAATAGTAAAAAAGAACAATGGTATAAAAATAATACTAACAGAGTAAACATCTATTCCCAGAGTACTAGTGGAGTTTTTCCTGGCTTAGAGATGCTTCAGAAAGCGATTAAACCAAAGCAGTAGCGAGGCTCTTTTGTTAATCATATTTAAATGGTGTATCAATTGCTCAGTTGAAAATTATGATGTAGTGCATAATATTCCAGAGTTTATGCTAAAACTGATGGCTAAAATACAAATCCTCCTAGGCACAGAGGGCAGAATCCAGTATTCTCACCTACTTCTTTATGTCCTCTACAGCTCATCTTTAATTTTCTTGCTCTTCACTTGGTCTGGTGAAGTTTTTGTTTCTCAGCACACACACCACATGGATGGAAAGAGTTCTCCTGCCTCTCAATTCCATACTTCCCAAGACCTGGAGTTGTAGGTTTGGGACCTACTGTTCATTCAAAAAACCGAAAAGAAATTTCTGTATTAAAGAACATAACCACAGATTTTAGTTGTCATGTGCCTTGGATCATAGCATTCTCTTGCTATGTCCCACATGTCCAGTTTGAAGAAGCAACAGCTTCTTTTCAATAGGCTAATCAGGAGCTAAACAGGAGGAGCATCAGCCAGTGGAGGGGTGAGGGCACACAGGGAAATGGTGGCTGCTGTCCTTTCCCTGCTGGCATCAAATAGGAGAGTGCATGGAAGGGGTTGGTTGGGATCAGCTGGGGACAGAAGGAGTCTCCAGTGGAGCCCAGGTGTGTGGGATTTGGAGGAAAATGGACTGGAAAAGGGCTGGTGTGGGGCAGAGGCAAGAGATGGGGGGAAAAGTGGGGTATGTGGAACCTGCCTAGAGGCAAACTGTGGGGAAAAATGGAACGACTTGAGTGTTCACCTGCGGGTGGTGAGATACTGCAATAGGTTGCCCAGAGAGGTGGTGGAGGCTCCACTCCTGGAGACATCCAGGGCTAGGCTTGCTGAGGCTCTGGGCAGCCTGGTCTGGTGCAGGATGTCTCTGCCCATGGCAGGGGGTTGGAACTAGATGATCTTTAAGGTCCCTTCCAACCCAAACCATGATTCTATAATCAAACTGAACTACATGTTAAATTCCCTTCTATCCTGTGAAGAATGAATCAATATGTTTCCACATGTCTTGCTAATAGAGAATCTTATATTATGAACCAATAATAAAGTACATCTGGGAAGATTTAGCCACGATATGGCTTGGCCCAATTTGAATAAATATCAAAAACTGAGTGTATTCTGTAATTTAATGGACACAGTGTGTTTTCATTAAATAAAAACAGTACTTCCCAGTATTTTTTTAATAAATTCCCCTTTAGACAGGAACTTTATTTTATAAAGGAGTTGTTTAAATACATAAAATTGTTGCGCTTATATTGTGTGTAGGTTAACCTGTTCCTATACATAAAATGGAGAATATCATTCACATATAATGTCTGGAATGCATTATTATAAAACTATTCAGAAAAAAAAATATATCAGAGAAAACCTTTTTTAACAGACATTTTTCTCTGATTTATTTGTAAAGATTAACTCCTACACATTTCATTTCATTGCACCATCCTAACACACAGGCAAATGTATCAACTATTTTAGCTTTACTTATCATAAAATTAGCTCTCTAAGGAACAGGTAGCAACTTTAAAATGTTTTAAAATTATCTTGACTTTCTACTGTATAATCTGAAATAATAATATTGCATTAAACCCCTTTTTCAAGTATCCATTAGAATCAGAATGTCAAGTGAGTTTTCTTTCAACATAATGGGAAGATTTGGTTATTTTTATTTGTTGAACTATAATTATTTGTGTATGCAAGTCTATCACTAGCAGTCAGTAAAAATATTACTCAAGGTGTAATGGTGATTTTAGATTTAAACACGTCATTATAGCAGGGTCAGGTGGTTAGTCGGAGCAATGTTCTCAAGATGATTAAAATCTTGTTCTAATTATGTAGTATTTGCATCAAGAAAAATAGATGGGATTGCTCATGACTCTGTGCATGGTAATTTTAGTTTGTAGACATTCAGTTTTATGAGTAAGATCACAGATTCTCAGCTGGCCCAAAGGATCCCCTGAGAGGTATCAGTGAAGCCCATAGCATTTTTTCCCAGTTCTAAAAATTACTAATTCAAGTAAGATTATACCTGGCTCTGAAAGTGGTGATGATACTGTAGTTGCTGACCATAAGAAATTCTGGAACAGAGACCCCACCATTCCCAGACATTAAACTGATATCCTACCTGAGTTCATTACTGTGACATACAACATACTTTCATGACAGAGACACAATTAGCTTCACAATGTTTCTTCAGTGCTTTTAATGGAAAGAAAATATACTATCATAAATTTGAATTATCCCATTTGAATTCTGAGTAATTTTTATTCATGGAAGTGTGGGAAACAGTGCACCTGGTCCCACTCACTCCAGGAGCTATTTCTCATCTTTCTTAGTAGAAAACCTCTCTTTTTACAGAATTAAAAGGCAGAAAAAGTAATCTAACAACAATAGTTTTCTTGCATTATAGGTAACATGCCCATCATTGCATAAGAATTCCCCTTACAGTGTTTCTTCTCATATTTGAGGATTAAGGGAGGTGTTAGGTGCCTTCTGGGAGTTCATACTTTAGTAAACAAGTGGTCATGATAGGATAGTATTTTTCAGATTAGCATTTTTAGTCAATTTGGGGTGAAGAACATCATTGGGATAGCCTAGAAGCAGAAGGCAAATGTACTAAAAGCACCTCCCTCAGACAGAAACAAAAACACTTTTGCAACACATAATTTTAGCAAACTTTATTTACATGTAAGAAGCTCTCTTGTAATTATTTTAACAAGGGACAAATTTAATCTTTTGCAGGTCACATTTAAACAACAAAAAGTTAAAATTTCCAGAATTGAAAGCATGCCTAATATCATATGGGAAATGTTATTTCTTATTGCTCATGCGACCCAGGTTTCACTCCTGTGCTTCAAGCCAGAGATCCCTCCCTTGCTCTAAGAGGGACTGGTGCCCATGATGATGCAGCAGGTAGCAAGAGGGAGGTAAAGCAGCACTGCTGGCTTCTGCTTTACGAATGTGAATTACCTCCTTTCCTGCAACTTCGGAAGCTGGGCTGACATGCTTTCGCACCCACCACTTTACAGGAACTTCCAAGTTTTTAACACTCTGAATGTCCCAAACCTACCTGGGCTAAACATACTGTGAAATTTAGAGCTGCATTTGTGTGCTGCAGCTATGGTGTTGCATTTATGGCCACATCCCTGGAGCTGTAGTATTTAGTCTATCACTTCATTCCTTCAGAGTTTGGAGGAACAGACTGCAAAGGAATTTCACAGAGAAGTAACGGGGAACATTTCCAATAACTATCTAATTTGTGATACTGAACTTCTTACTTGCTCAAATTGCAGGTGTGGATGGGAAATTACTGTGTGAGAGATATACAGGAATATTCCAATATATCTGTAAAGCACACATCCCAAACACGGAAACAAAAGAAATATATTGATGAAAAATAAAAATTACTGGAACCAGTGTCTAAAAATCATGACTACTTCTGAATATCTGCAAATATATTCCTCCTTAAGTATAGCTTAGTATCTAATGACATTATACCTTAGCTAGATTATTTTTCCTGTTTTCTAGTCTTAATGTATTTTTATTTTACTCTATTTAACAGACACAGGCACAATCAAGATTGGTGAGTTGGTTTCATACACTACCAGTAGTCTTTTCTCACATTGTCTTTTCAGAAGTGATACAAAGACTCAGTGAACAATACCTAACTGATACTCTGAAAGGCATTATTATTTAAATTAATCCTTTTGTTATGGAAATTGAATGCTACTGCACTTCAAACTGAGAAGTAATCACGGACAGTGAAATGAAGAGGAAAGAAACAAAAAAGATGGGCAGCAAAAGAAACAAAAAGATGGATAGCAAATCAACAGCCATTTGACTAAAGGCTGAAAATGCACAAAGAGAAGTAGCTCCAAAGATAGGATGAGGCTGATATTTCAAATCAACACAGGCTGAAAAGTATGCAAAAGTACAAGTAAAACAACTAAAAGCATTAATCAACTCAACGTACACAGAACATAGTAAAGAGTCTGTTATTTTATTCGGTTTTTATATCAAACCTGTCTCACTGGTGGTAACATAATACAATAGCGATAGGAAACTTTTTCACCTTCATTAATTGTTTCAACTGATTCTGCCCCATTTGCCCTTCTTCACCTACAATGTCATCTAAGTCTGAATAACTTGGTTATTGCCGATTTTCTTGGTTGCCTGAGAATAAAATACTACTTTAATTTGAATGCATTGTCTATTTCTACTCATAAAAAATGACTAGTATTACTGCCTTTATTATTCTAATTATTATGTTTATATAGAACATAATAAAACACTATGGAAGTGTTTCTTAGAGGCTGGAGATTATTAATTTTCTTTGTCACGTATCTCCTCACTCTGGTATCTGTGAAACACAATCCAGTGTGAAATGCTAAGTCTTTCTGACCTTTCATAGGATACTCAGTGAAAACTCAACTGATCCATATGTGAGATGTGCAAGGAGAAAATTACAGATAGAACAAAAGCAGGAGTCTTCCAATTTAAGATCTGATGGCCATTTTCCCTGCCACAAAGCTTATATTGTCATATTTAGAGCGCAATAATGATTATCTCATTCCTGACAGTGCAGGGGAAATCTATTAAGCTATTTGTTATGCAAGTACTTTCAAGCATTACAGGATCTTAAAAACAGAGAGTTTATGGTGAAAACTCAGTTCCTTCAATGATACAGAATTAATAGAATTTTTGTCTCTCCTTAATTTTCAGATCTGCTTCATGCAAGCATAACATTTACGCAGCTATCCTTTGCACAATAATCACCATAAGGCCTGCATTATTGATCTAAGGTGACTAGTTCTCACTTTTTTCCATTCAATATTCACTTCAAATCCCATTGCTCCAGGCTGTGCTAACTGGCATACAAGAATCCAGCAAGACAAATAAATCCTCTGACTTCACTGCAAAATACTCACTGTTCCACCAAGACATTTGAAGTCACCTGAAACAGAGATGGCACTATGGAAACAGATAATAGGTTCATTATTTTTTCATTAACGTAATCTCACCAAGAATTACTGCAGCACAGAAGGCATACTAGGAGGAAAGCTCTGAAATTTGCTTTAGCTACTAGATTCAATGCTGGTGTATTCAAATGAATATCTAAGAAAAGAACTTTAATGATCTGGGCCATTCAGAGACTGAGATCAGAAGACCTAAAGACCTAGGAGTAATTTCTGGCCTTAAAGGTCTCTGAATCTATGGCATTACTGAAACTGACTTAGCAGTTGGTCTTGATAAAATAAAATGTCATCTAAAAGGATATTGCTTCTTCTACAGCTTTTTGAAACTCAAAAAATTCAGAAAGGAAGATGAATCTCCTTGTCCAGAGTTCTTCTATAATGTATAGCTCTCTCAAACCCTCCACACCTTTCCTTGGTGTTTGTTTCCTTAACAAATTGGCCTTGCTGCACAGAATTGTGTTTTAAATAAAGCCTATTCTCTTAAGACGACTAGAATTTCCATCCTTCTGTAAATTGGATGCCTTCTACATCTGCTGCTTGCCTTGCTCTTTTTTTGTTCTCTCATTTTCTTCTAAAAACAGTATCTTTCAGCTAAGGTGCTTCTTTAAGTAAACAGCAGTTTCACCACAATTCAGTAAGATTAAATTCAAATACACCTTGTTTTTCCAGTGCTATGAGGCTCAGGAGCTAAGTGAACATCTGTTGTCCAAGAACAACCAACACTTCAATGCTACAGGAAAAAGTCTGCAAAATTCCAAGCAGATTCAGTTCTGAAAGAAAACAAACATAATACTCCCCCATCATTCTAATTTGATTTTTTCTAGAGCATATTTGGTACTTCTTCCAACAGAGTGTCTGTCAGCTGTCCTGGACTTAATATCACGGTGTAGTTTCCTGAAGAGGTTTATCACTCAGAGTGAGCATAATGCAATTTAAATCAGTGAAGGTCTGCTCATACAGATCATCTAACTTGGAGTATTAAAGTGCACAGGCAGTCTGTATCATTGGCTATGTTGCTCTGTGTATCTACATGATGTATATAGGTGGGGAAATACGTAAATGAGAAGTTTCTGATATTGCAGCTTCAGATTAAAATGTAGAGAAACAAAACTAGAAACACTGGCATGAACATTGTGCAAATGGGTAGGCAATGTTTCAACATGTCTACTTGTATAAAGAAACATTGAAAGGTACATTAGAAAGACAGCATCATCAAGTAAATTAAAGAGCTTCTCTGTTTGATGAACAATTGGCTTACATTTCTCTCAAATCCTTGTCTACTATGTAAAATATCACATACTTCTGAAATTAGTTTTCTTGGCATTGTAGTTTAAATTTTATCTTTTGAGTCAAGGAGAGTACCATCTAATTGCTTGATTCTTATAGATTCATGGCTTCTAAGCAAGCCTTGCTCCCAATTGGAGGTTCAATAAGCATTGTGTCCAGCTCTGGAGCCCCCAGAATAAGAAGGACATTGAGCTGTTGGAGCGGGTCCAGAGGAGAGCTACGAAGATGACCAGAGGGCTGGAGCACCTTCCTTATGTGGACAGGCTGGAGGAGTTGGGGCAGTTCAGCATGGAGCAGAGAAGTCTCAGGGGGACCTCACAGTAACTTCGATAAGTACCTGAAGGGAGTCTGCAGAAAGGCTTTTAAACAGGAGTAATGGATGTAAATTGGAATAGGGTAGATTTAGGCTGGATATAAAAAAGAAATTCCATACAGTGAGGGTGGGGAGACACGAGAACAGGTTGCCCAGAGAGGTTGTGGATGCCCCATATCTGGAGGTGTTTAAGGCCAGGCTAGATGAGGCACTGAGCAACATGGTCTAGTGGGAGGTGCCCCTGCCTATGGCAGGAGTGTGGGAACTAGATGATCTTCAAGGTCCCTTGCAACCCAATCCATTCTATGATTCTATGATATAATAAAGTACTTGGAGTAAGTGTGAAAATTCAGTGGAATACAAATTGCACTTTTCATCGGTTTAACTTAACATCACACATTCCTTGCAGGTCTGATAACCCTTAGTCTCTGAATATTTAATGGGCTTGAACTTTGTGCCCTTTTATTCTTTCTTTCCATTTCACTTCTTTTATGTGCTTTCTCAGGAGAAATCAGTAGTGATGTCCAAGAGCTGCATTGCTTTGAATAATTATACTGCATACAGGTGGGATATGGGATTTCACTAGGATACTCATTAGTCCAACATGAGTCAATTCAAGAGAAAGTAAGAAATTTTAGGTATACACTGAGAGAAGCTGGCAGATCTAAGTGCTCCCTAGACAAAGGAGGATGTTGTGTTGCGCACTATCAACAAAACTAAAGCTGGTGTTTTTGAAAGACTTAGGAACCCCAGGAGTATTGAACAGCAAAAACTTAATAGGATCTACTTTGTAGTCATCTGAAATGCTTGGAAGAGGTTTGATCCTGAAATATATGCAAAATGAAACATGCCTTTTAGAGACAAACTAGAATTTGTTTGCCTGTACTTTTTTTGCTGCCAAAAGTTTTTTTCAATTAATAGCTAGACGTTATTTGGCTTTGGACATAGGTGAATACTCATGGCTTGATTACCAGAAAGACTGTTCCTGCTTCATTTAAACTTGTTCATGGAAGTACAATCCAAGTGAGGAAAAGAAATAAAAGTCTGATGGGCCTTATGAACATACTTAACTGTAAGCATGAACTTCCATGTTTTGATTTTCTAACTTGTTTTTCCTCTCAACACCACAGAAACATGCACAAGATATAGAAATCATAGCTTTTAATTTCTTGAAGTGCATGATTTGATTTAGCAATCACCAGGGTTTCTTTTATTTCATTTTTTAAAGCAATACTCACCGTCAAGTCTCTGTTAAAACAAAACAAAAAAAAAAAGAAAGTAGTCTAGTTTTCTGAAATAGCTCTGTTCTGAAACTGGAATTATTGTTCTGCAGTAAAATCTATGAACAAAATTAAGGTTAGAAGTGATCCTTGGTTCCTAATTTACAGCAAGGAGCCATGGCCTCTCTGAATCAGGCTCCTGACTTCACTTGAGGAGTCCAAGTTGATAAGAAATCTACTGGCTGTGGCATGCCTGGCATTAAAGTTCTCTTCACTGTTCAGGGTTTTGGGAAGTGAGATCTGCTGTTTCTCAGACCACAGTGTCACAAAGACCTGTGGTGCTTTGTTCTTGGGGAGATGGCTCAGACAGAAATTTCAAGGCAAATCAGACAATTGAGTTCCTGGAGGGTCCTTCCCCTGGAGCAGAGAAAAGAAATAAAATATCACTATATCCACTCTATGTATTTTTTTAAAATCCCTAATGATTACTTGGGACACTGTGACATTTCAAACAAATTGGTATTGCTTCTAAGACACCAAACACACAAACCTATAAATTTATTGTATTTCCAGAAAACAGAGAAATATCACTTATCTTAGTAGATTACTTGAAGAACAATGTAGAAAATAAAGGACATTGGTGCACAGATGATACTTCAAAATATTGGGTTTTTTTCAGAAGGCACATGCAATTATGAACCACAGAATTAATTTGCTCACCTTGCCCTCAGGGTTCAGGAGTGGGGCTGGTCTGTACCCTGGAGAAAGCACTGAGATGGGGTCCAATCTGGCAGATATTCAATCGGGAGATGACATCTACCCACATTTCTATGACCTATATCCCTTTCCTTCCTGCCCAGTGTGGCCAAGTGTCCTTGGCTGAGCTGGACTGCAAAGATCTCCCTCCTTTGGGACACCTGCAGTTACCACTTAAGGATATGCTTTGGACTCACTGGAGAGCTGGCACCTGTTACTCTTTCAAGAATATTTCAGTTACATTTCCAGGCTCTTGCATACAAACAGCAATTCCAGGAACTCCTCTTTTTAATATGCAATTCACTCGTGAGTGAAGCAACTATTGCAAGGAATTTGAGACCCTAGGCATGGGCTTCTGCTCCAGTCCAGCCTCATGAGCATTTGTAGATGCATTGGCAATGCACATTTTAATAAACCTTGCCTGGGGTTCTCTGTGAGATCCAAGCACATAAAACCTGAGTTACTCTGAAGACCAATTTATCTGAACTTGGGGGCACATAAGACCCTAAAGTAGCAAAGTCAAAAAATAAAAAGGAAAAAAAAAACCAAAACCAAACCCTAAACCAAACTACTGCGTGTAATGGGGGAAAAAAATCCTGTAAACAAGCTCGTCTGAATTTGGAAACATTCATCTGACTTTGAAGGAGCCAAACTGTACTTGTGCCTTAGCAGAACTGCCCTAGCAGAACTAAGCATCATAACATTAATAACAAAAATGTAGCTTTAGCTCATTTTTCAGATTTTTATTTAAAATGAGAAAACCCTGCAACAAAGAGCAGAAGCAAAAATGCTTTTCCTATTTATTCAGTTTTAATAGAGATTGTTACATAATGTAGCAATATTCTCTGTGCACGCTGATGTTCCTGCTTTCTCTCCACATCTCTCCTTAGTGTGAAACCTCTCTCTTCTCACTAATTAAATTTCATTACCTCCCACTGAAGTGAAGAGACTGAGGGATTGCTGGCTGACTGCTTTTGACATACTTAATCAATCCCTAGAGAACAAATAATGATCCTCAGTTTTTTGTTTCTTTTTAATTTGTAGCCTCTTTTCCCATCCCGAGACAGTTTCCCTAGTCATTTGAACTTTTGCTCATCTTTAGTTTCAGAACTTGAATGATAAGTAATTCTGTAGTCATGTAAGTAATCAATAAGAGGGAAGTTATTTGTCTCATCTTTGGCATGAATACTTAACTTGCAATGTCATAGTGACCGTAACACTTGTTTGAGTATTATTTATGGGAAACCTTGGAATTTTGATATGTGGGGACACCATCAACACTATATTCATACAGCCTTATCTACAAAGTTATTTACATAAAAGTTGTTCTTCAGTTATAGAGTTTCTCTTAATCATGCCTCCTTTTTTTTTAATTAAGAGGACAAATCAATAAACAGCAGAGCTCTACTGATATGAAAATTACATCACATATAAACTTTATTGTAATTCTCAATTCCTGAGAAAGAGAACTGGATGCTAAGGACACTTGTTACCAGGTAATAAATATGACTATTTCAGAAAGTCCAAGTAGACCTCTAAGAACTAATTTTCTTTACTTCTTTGTGAAGGAGTGGGAGCACATACGTCACTGTTTTTCTGTACAGATGCAGCACAGTTTCTACATTAAGATAATAAGTGGTGAAAAAATAAGATTTTTATTTTTTTCTTAACTAAGTAGTATGTCAGCTGGCATGAAACTGTAACAACTCTAACCCAGAGAATCAGGATTACAGCTAGATCAGTACTTTAAAGCATCAATACACATAGCATTTAAATACATCCCAATATAGACATGGGTCATTTTTAGCCCCTAACATAATTTCTTTTTGTCCCTGATTGACTTCCAAGATGATGTCTTTAAAAAATTTCACTTTGTCAGTGGAGTGCATGAGAACCCATCCCAGAGATGAGACTTCAAAGACTTATTTATGTGAGCACTTATCATATATAGTACTTATCTACTGACATAAACTACAGAAATCTCTACATCACCAGAATATACAATTATTCATGATATGACCAAGGGAAAACTTTACATGTCCTTCCTGATACAGAAAACTCATGCTGCGCTGTTCATTTCAGATTTCTTTTTGTTTAGACAAGTTTTCCCTCTCAGTCCACCTTCTTTGCTGGAATATATACTTTGTACACAAGATATCAGTTCTGTTTTTCATTGTGTCAGAATTTTTTTTTTTTATACTTACCTAATGGGTTAACTAATGACCTGTTGATTCATGGAAGTCTCAATTTTGCAGACCTTTCCATGCTTTAACGAGGAAAATATCAGCATATTTTGATTTCCAGAGATGGCTAAATCCTCTTCTTACCATGACAGGTGTTATCCACACAGTATGAACCACACTCCAATTAGTTGTAAGATGTCTATGTAACTTGAAAATTATAAGAGACAAATATTAAATTAGAGGCGTTTAGAAGACAAAAATGCCCACTTTCAAGACTATATGAAGTTACAAAAAGAAGCTGCAACCCTGAAATCTTTTTTCCACCATTAAGGACTAAAAGGAAAAGGTATGTTGGATCAGGTTTGGCTTTTTTCTAATGAAATAAACTAACAAGAAAACTGATTAATTAGCTATGTAATAGAGGTCTCACTATTTGGAATAACAGCTTGCTTGTACTGTGCAATGTGTTAGAGGAAACTGTGTGAAACAATTCTTGCAGACAAACAGAAATTGAGGAAAACAAAATGTTGTCCATAAGCAAGAATTTAGTCTCTGGAAGAGACCTACTAAATGAATTCAGTTCAATTTATTAATGTCTCTTTAGCTCTTTTTTAAGAAATATGCAGGTATTACCTGCCTAAAATCAAACTGAGTATCCTTCCTCCCATTTCTAAGGCATTTCTTTTAGTGTGTTGGATCCCTGTGTAATCCCCAAGGATCTCTGCTGCATCTGTATGTTCAGATATGTACACTATTCATATTTATAACCATAGGATCATTTAGGCAGAAAAGATCTTTTAAGAAATTTGAGTCCAACTGTAAATTTAGTGCTGTCAAGTCCATCACTAAGCTATGTCCCTAAGCACCACACCTAGAGGTCTTTTAAATAACTTCAGGGATGGTGATCCAGTCACTTCTCTGGACAGCATGTTCAAAAGCTTGACAACCATTTCTGTGAAGAAATTTTTCCTAATATCTAGTCTAAACCTCCCATGGTGCAACTTGAGGCCATTTTCTCTTGTCCTTTCTCTTTTCATTTGGGAGAAGAGACTGACACTGACCTTGCTACATCCTCCCTTCAACTAATTGTAGAGAGCAAGAAAATGTCCCCTTAGCCTTCTTTTTTAACAAACTAAACAATTCCAGTTTCCTCAGCCACTCTTCATAAGACTTATTCTCTAGATCCTTCATTTATTAGAATTTTTTTATATATATACATTTTCTGAACTGAGTCAAGTCAGTTCAAGGGGCTTTGTTTTCAAAATACACTAGAAGACCATTTGCCCCGCTGACTTATATGCTGATGAACACAGAGCACTAAGGAGGGAAGGAGAGAGTCCTTCACTCCTGTGCAATCTGACATCATGAGATGTTCTCATCCACTCAGTTCCCCAAGACCAAATCAGGTAGGTCTTCTGCATCACCTCCTTAGTGATCTGCTGAATGAAGAGAAAGAACAGAACCAGTACTGAAACATAGGTCACCTCATCTTCCCTCCCTTCTCCACCCACTTAGCTGCTCTTACCAGCACCTCCACAGGCAAAAGTGAAATCCAGAAAGAAATGAAAGCATAGTCCTTTCTGTTCTGCTAGAACCTTTGGAAAGTCATACTAGAAAGTATAGATAGGCATAAATTAATGTATGCCTGGTTGTTCAAAACATATTGACATAAGAAGATAATTTTTTCTTTTAGAATTTAAAGACTAGATATGTATATATCTGTAGAAGAGAAAGAAAACAAACATAACTGCAGAGCTGACAGATGTAGGTATTTGGTATTAACTAATTTTTCCTTTCTGCTTATAATTTTCAGTGCTTCACAGCATTATAATTTTGAAGTTTTTTAGTGCCAAAGCAGTGACCTAACCTCAAAATAGGGACTAGAGGGCACTGTCAGTATGTTTGCTGATGACACAAACCTGGGAGGAGGGGCCAACACGTGGGAAGGCTGTGCTGCCATCCAGCCAGACCTGGACAGGCTGGAGAGTTGGGCAGTGAGAAATTTGATGAAATATAACAAGGCCAAGTCTAGGGTTTTACATAAGGGCAGGAACAACCCCATGTATCAATATAAGCTGGGGTCCAACCTGTTAGAGAGCAGTGTAGGGGAAAGGGACCTGGGGTCCTGGTGGTCAGCAGGGTGACCAAAAGGGCCAGCAATGTGCCCTTTTGGCCAAGAAGGCAAATGGCATTCTGGGGCCGAAGGGGTGTAGTCGGTAGGTTGAGAGAGGTTCTCCTCCCCATCTACTCTGCCCTGGTGAGACCCCATCTGGAGTATTGTGTCCAGTTCTTGGGCCCTTGTGTCGAGAAGAACAGGAATCTGCTTGAAAGAGTCCAGTGCAGAGCCACATAGATGATGAAGAGATTTGAGCATCCCCCCTGTGAGGAATGGCTGAGGGACTGGGCCTCTTTAGCTTGGAGAAGAGAAGAATGAGGGGTGACCTCATTAATATCTATAAATATGTAACGGTTGAGCGTCAGGAAGATGGCTCTTCTCATTGACTTCCAATGATAGGACATGTGGCAATGGGTGCAAACTGGAACACAGGAGGTTCCACAGAAATATAAGGAAAAGCTTTTTCACTGGAACAGGCTTCCCAGAGAGGTTGTGGACTCTCCTTCTCTGGAGACATTCAAAACCTGTCTGGATGCATTCCTGTGTGACCTGATTTAGGTGCTCCTGCTCTGGCAGGGGGCTTGGACTAGATGATCTCTTGAGGTCCCTTCCAATCCCTGTGATTCTATGATTCTAAATGTAGAGGACAACAGACTAGCTGGCTGTCTGTCTAGACTTACTAGATGTGTGTTGGAAAAAAATAGGCAATTTTGAGATACAAATCATCTCACCTCAGGCAGATACCAGAATACCTTGATATCAGATATTAATCATACATTAAATGCTTCTTTCTCTTCACTCATCATAAAGAGTTTTGACCACAGTTTAAGATACAGACAAAAGCATTGTAGATTGGTCAGTTAAATCTCCTTTCCTCATGTGAATGGAAAACATTTATTACAACAGCAGGTGACAGACTTTAATGCTGCAGTCCCCACAAAATGGATGAAAAAAATAAACTATTTCTCCTTTTGACAGTAAATATTTCTATCGCTAATACCTCTGACTGCACTTCTTAAGCTACAGAAGACAAAGGTAAGGATTGGACTAGAAAGTCCACATGTTTAGACTTTGTAAGAACTATATGTGACAGCAGTGAGTATGAAAAGTGTCAGAAATAATTACAGCTGTTTCTCTTTGTTGTACCTGTAACTTAGATATGACACTGCACTCCTGGGACTGCCTAAGTAAGTGCTTGCCCAGAGAGCAGCTGTATTCCCAGCTGTATAACAGGTGAGGCAAGAACCCCTGTGCTCTAGGTGGTGAACAGCTAATAGCATACATGCAGGTACATGGCCAAAATTAGGTGTGCTGAGATACAACTTCGTTTTGATCCTAGTTTCATCTTGTCAAAAGTATTTTTCTCACTACTTTAACTGTGGTACTGCTGCAGTGTCATTTCTCTCAACTGTCCTCACTAACTCACTGCTGTTGGAAGGTGTTGACACTTGAAAAGTGATTTTCTAATTTCTTCCCTCTTGAGTTAGGAAAAAAAATCTTGAAAAAAAGTATATAAAATAAGTGCTAGCTTTAAATTAGTTAAAACATTGTTCAACTGTGCAAAGTGATCCCCGTGATAAACATGGAATGACATGAGTCATCTTGGGTCTGTCAGGTCATAACATATTATATCAGTGGTGATGTAACATCTTTGAGATGCCATAATCCAGAATGATTTGATAAAACATTGCATATTTCATGTCTGAATGATGTTATTAGGAAGGGAAGGATTTAGAATCAAATTGTAGCTGTATTAGCATGTGACTAGTTCACATGAACTTGTACTGCCTAAGAAATGAATACTGTATAAAAAATTTCTGTGATTTTTCCCCTCCATTGCTTTTAAAAGTGAATTATTAATTCCCCATGGACTACCTGTCTTCAAATTTTTACCAAATGTCATCTGTAAATTCTGAAATAGATCTCTCAAAACACTATTGGGCAAGTAATGTCTATTACTTGGAGTCAGATCTTCTTTTATAGATTTTGCTTCTTGTTGAAAGAGAGCACCTTAATCCCTCCGGCACCAAGATGTTGCATGCTGAGAGCTTGTTAATCTAAGAATTATTTTGGAGGGACTGAGAATTGACCCCTTTAGCTAGTTTACATTCCTGATTCCCAAGTAATACTAAAGATATGGCTGAGAAACAGCAAATTCAGTCTGGATGCACTCAGTGCAAGAACTTGACCCTTTGAGGAAAAATCTTGTTCTCTGTAGATCTGTCCTCCAGATATTCAGACATGTTTCACGCTGCCTAAAATTATTATTTGAACTGATAAGAGAGTTTGCATGAAGGCTAAATCCATTTCACCAGAAATTATGTTTAGTCATGGATTCCAGAGCCACTGTTTGGCCCAAAGAGTTTACCACAATTTCTCTACCACAGCTGTATTATAATGAAAAAAATCCCCACAACAATGCAACTTCTCCAAACCATAGTAACAGCATAAAGTTTACTGAGATAGATACTCAAGCAGCACAGGCCATTGCAGCCATCATCACTGGGGCAATGACTTTGAACAAGTTAGAAGAGGCACCAGTTCCTGTTATAAACATGTCACAGCCATCCCATGCTCTAATGACCAGCCTTGCACATTCTTACATTATCCAACCTCAGCTGCATGTAAAGATTAAAGAGCAGAATAAAGAGCAAAGTGTTGAGGAACCATAAAATGTTACCTACCTTCAAAGAGATGTCCTAACATTAAGAAATTCAAATCTGAAATACCATAGTTGTATCATCTACAAGTTTGAAACAACATAAAATAGAAAAGTTGGGAGCTTAATTCTCCATGGCTTCTGTGGAAATTCATAGACTAAGTAGTTAGATTAATTCATGTTTAACAATACAACTATGTAATCTATTTACATAGGGAAGTGTTATTCAGCATAAATAAAGGTAACACCATGAAATCCACATATTTTGCTATCTAACTGGACTGTGGAGTAAACACACTTGTACTTTAATCCCTACCTGAGCTCTAGAGCCACCAATCACTTCTGTTAACATGGACAAACACAAAGAGTCCCTGGTGGTCATACTCTAAGGGGTTTTTTTGTTTCTTGTGAAAAATTTAGCATTGCCTCAAGTTACCAGGTTGTTAGGCAGGAAAGGGATAAGTGAATACACACTGAAAGAAGGATACGAATTTTCTTTCTTGTGGGTAGATTGAGCAAATTTGTATTTGTCTTTGTTTGGCAGAATTGAAAATAAAATCCTTTAAAACAATTTTGGAAATAAAAAGAACATTGGTGGGTTTTCTGCTGTGAAGAGCTTTGCAAAAAAGGTTCTAGATGCCACATTTCTGAAACTTTTTTTGGTAGTAAAAGTCTTTTTTCCATCTAATTACTGGCATTCATGTATGTACATATGCATGCATTTATGTATGTGTCTATCTATCTATCTATCTATCTATCTATCTATCTATCTATCTTTCTATCTATCCTTTTCAAGATTTAGGGATCTAATGGTGAAAGGTTTCCTTGGGCATTTAAACAAAATACTTTAAATAAATCCCTTCACAAAAATACTTCTGTAAGAAGTGTTCCATATCTTTTGTGCTAATGTTGACAAAGAAGAAATGTTGTTCTTGAAGAAAATATTAATTCTGTTGCTCCAGTGTCAGAATTGTTTCTGAATGGCAAATTCTGAAGCCAAGGCCACCTTTCTCCACAGTGCTCACCTTCTACTTGGAGACATCTCTTCCACCTTGGAAACAAAGACAAGAGAGGGGCAGCCACCAATTCAGCTTCCAGTTAACCCTTGTTCAGCAGCCCCTTATTTTTTGCTAGTCTTAAGGCTAACCAAATATAGGTGAGGAGGCCTGAGGGACTATTTTGAACCTGCAAAAAGTAGTATAGGCAAAGAGAACTTGCTGATTTGTTCTGCTGCTTGCAAAATGGCTATTTTCATCTTTCTTATCCTTCCTCAGTTAGTTCCTGCTGTAAAATACAGTGCTAACATATTCTCTGTAATTGCACTGTTTTGTCTGCTTGTCTTACTCTGTACCTACAAGGTCTAAGTAGACCATAAGTCATTAAGGTCAAGGCCAGTGTATAGTTGGGCAGTTGTGCAGTGCCAGAGGCTGTCCTTAAGTATCGCATTAATCACTATGAGCAGTATAACAAGAATGATGAAAACTGTCTAATTCATTATCCTACTTAAAATCTGCCACAGAATTTTTAAAAGCATTGCCACATTCTTTGTCTTTAGATATAAAAATATAACAAAAGGAGAAGATTGTGTGCAAGCTAAAGCAACAGAATTAGTTTTGCCATTAAAGAATGTGAAATTCTCATTGTTATTGCTATGCATCATATTAAAGAAAATTTAAGCATTTTAAGTATGTCTTCATCTGCTAAGAAAAGCAGTATTAAAAATCTTATTTAAAATTCACCAATAGACTGCAACAAGAGGAAAATGTATATATCTAGACTGGCCTTTTGAGCAGAGGGATAATTATTCATATTTGTGCTATTTAGAGCCCTTAAATTAGTTGGTTTTTATAAAACTTTTTCCTTCATTTTCACCTTTTTATTAGGAAAAAACCCTCATGCAGCATTTTTCAAAAGCTATTAAGCTTTAATGCTTTCTGAATAAATTTTACCACATTGCACATCTTGACACATTGCTATAGTAAGGTTTCCAAAACCAGTTATTTTCACCTACATCTATATGACATGAACTTCAAGAAATAATGGGATGTTATTTTATTACATGTGATAATACAATGTCTAACATGACAGAAATTTTGACTGATTTACTCAGCAATTTGAACTGGATTTGGGTTCAGTTCAGTAGGACATATTTATGAAAGTAAGTTGCCTCACTGAATGTGCATTTCATAAAGTAAAGCTTTCTTATAGAACCTGCTAGCTGAGATAATGATATTTTTATGACAAGAAGATTTTATCTGCATTTCTCCAAATGAGTAGTTAAAAAAACTGAATTCAATCATTTTGTTCATTTACTGTTTGCCTAATCCAGTATTTCCATAAAAATGCAACCATGGTAAGACAATAATATCTAAGAGAAAAAGAATGACACTTTTCATGGATGAATTCATATACAAAGGATGGACTTAATAAAATGTATCAGTTGGTTATATTACCATCCCAAAGGACCTACCATAGTATTTTAAATTTTATTCTGCAAGCATAGAAAGCCTGCATACTTTCAAATAATAGAAAATCTCTAAACAATGTTGTTTGTTTATGTTTAACACAAATTACCACTTGCTGTGCAAATGAAAATATTTGTATCTGAAAGATTTTGCATGCATTCCTGTCAGATAAATAAATCTCCAGGATTATCTTTCAACAAATATTTCATTGCAAACATTGTTTCAGGAAGTTTCAGAAAGGCTGTTGTGGTTAGCTCTTTGCACCAGAAAATCTTTAAACTCTATATATTCTTTAGTAGACAATGGAAATAGAGGGTGATTTTGTAGTCCATGACAAAAAAAAAACCCAGGGTTTTTTTGTTTGTTTTGCTCTGACCTTCATTAAGCTTTACATGAATCAGCCATTTGTTTCAGACACAGGCTGCTTCCTAAAAATCCAGTTCAGAATATATGAATACCAATGACTGGAAAAAGAACAATGGTCTAACTTTCGCACATATAGTTACTGGCAGTATATCTGTGCCATTCAGCTTTTATTACTGTGTAGCTCTAGCTTCTAGCAGATTACTCGGTAAGCTAAATCCCTGTTAAATATTTATTTTGATACAAATCTTGCTTACATGTGTGAATCCTGACTACACAAAATTTTGAAAATGGCATCTCTGCAGCATTTGGGGAGACAAAAATCTCTGCATCTGAGTCCAAGGTCTCATGGCCCTGCAGCTGTTCTCCCTTGCAGGCTGGCAGAATGGTGGGTGCCCTGGGGTTGCTGGATCAAAAAGAACTATCCTGTCGACACCCACTGCCCTCAGGGAATAGAGCTGCACATCAACAGCAGAAGCACCCAGAGAGAAACAGGGAAGGGAAGTGGCTGTCAAAAATGAGGACCTTCTGTGTGCTCAAAAACTTAATTCTAGCTCTGTAGAATGACATTTCAATTCAATTCTAGACCTGCTTATTATAGTCAAGGAGCTTCTCCCCATCAGGAAAATACCCTTTCATTTATTTCCTCATTTTATCTCGGTGAAATAAATGTTACTGATATTAAAGTAGCCAACTGTTTTTGTTTTGTAGCCCTCCTTTAGCGCCCACTCGGGCACTAAGACTCTGGGCTGAGGACCACAGTATGGATCCAAATCTGCTAGATGTGAGATTTTTCTGGATGTAAAAACTGTCCATTGGTGTATTGCTAAGTAAAGCAAAAATTAAAACTGCCATAAGAAAACAAATACTGGTGGAAAGTGAATAAATACAACGTAGTTGAGCTGTGATGAGCTACATAAAAATAAACTAATTTGTGTAATGGCAGAAGGAAAAATCAAGCTGTGACTCTCAGTGGTTTGGGGTTTTTTTAATTTCGGTTGGCTTCTTCAGCTTTTTCTTCAAATGAAGCTTAGAAGAACAAAAATGTCAAACGCTATAGGAAGCTGCTACATATAATAGGCATAGCTGGAAAGTTTGTAATAGTAATGCTTAAAATCAATCTTATTGTCAGAAAGCAAATAATTAGTGTCATTTGAGAACTTCATACTTTATATTTTATGACTTTCCAGTGGAAAAATGCTCTTCTCACAAATGCTAAATTTTTCCAAGGAAAACTTTAGTTTTGTTAAAAATGCATGCATATCATTCAGAAAAATTATCATATCTGCATCCAACTATATATGCAGCCTTTCATGTACCTTGTGACTCTATATGTTAGTGGCCAGGAGTAAAATTACACCCTCACAAAGGTTAACTCAGCACACTTGCCTTGTTAACAATAAAATATCTTGTTAGTGTTGAAAAGCAGAGTGAGGCTTCATTATAAAATCTAGTCAAAACCTGAGCCTTTGAGCATCTTCAAAGGATCTCTCCTTTTCTATTCTGTGAACAATTTAAAACCAAACAATAATACCGCCTTTAGCACAAGCTTTACAGTAGAAATTAATATCTCAACAAATATTAGAATATGAGTGTATTTTGAATTTTGTTACCTGAAGTGAGGAACAAATGTGAATTTGTCAGTAGCCATCTGGTTAATTTGATATCTGTTGGTAATGAAATAATGTGTAGAAGTATGCAGAGGAAGAAACCTATGAGCATCTTGACTAATGGAAGTCTGAATGCAAATGACATCATCTCCTTAGTTAAATTGCAACATCTGCAGCCTCAGTAATGAGGATATGATCTTGGCAACCTGTAAATCAGCATAAAATACCTGAACTTTTAAAAAGGAAGCATAATAAAATAACTTAATTGCTTTTCTGGATAGAAATGCAACTTAGAAGAGAAACAGACCTCAAATTTTGCAAAGCTTTTGGGACTGTATCTTGTGACATTCTCTCTATGCATGCATAGAATGTTCTTTGTGGGATGTCATATGCATCCACAGTTGTGCTTTGTACTTTATTAGAAAATTTGTTGCTTGGATGTTGCAAACACATTTCCAAAAGCAAAATCTACAAAGACTGGTATTTTCTTTGACGACCTTGATAATGCATTTGAACCAAATCATTGTCACACTCTTCAAGGTACTTTAGACCAAATACATGCTGCCCTGCTAAGGTGATGGTAGCACCATGTTGCTGGTTATGATGTCTACTTTGGTTTCCTGCTTTGAATTAGACATCATCCCCTTCCCTCTCTCAATCTCCTATTTCTATCCCCAGTGTGCAGGAAATTATTGTGAGTTGGCCACTAATGCTAGCAAATTAATTATGACTTGGCCAAGGGACCCGACACTGGATGGTAATGAAAAGTGTGACATCAGCCTGAGCTGCCTGTGAATTGTCCATATTATTTATAAAGATGTTAAACAAAACTGACTGGCTTTTGCGGCGCTGCCCATGGGAGCACCACCACAAAGAGTGTTAGATGCAATCTGACTGTTTCTGTTAATTATCACATGAAGGAGAAACACAGAGCTCTTTTAACATGTAGGTGACAACAACAAAGGAAAACTTCACTGGATCTGGAGAAAAAGCAGAAACATTTACAGCCATATTTATCTGCCCAAACCCACCTCAATGCAATTTCTAGCACCCAGTCAGTGCCTGGAAATACAGCAGAGGACATACACCACCAGTACCAATGCAGTTGTGACTCTGGGACCAGCTGCAAAGGCAGTGCCCTCATGGCATCCTCAGCTCTGCACCACTAAGACACACTATCAGTACATGACAGGGAGAGACATCAGCACAGCTGCGCCTGTACATCATATATGCACCCTGCAGAAGGCCTATTTTAATATTTCAAAGGAGATGGAGTAGAGCTGAGCCCATGCCTCACTCTCTGCCCAATGCATATTATGTGCATCCCTTTCCAATCCCCGGAACTTACTAAAACTTGGTTTTCAAAGAGGAATCCAGCATAAGTTACTGTCATGTCATTTACTGAGTACAATTTTTTGATGTTGCCTGTTAAACTATTTATTAAGAACTCATTAATTTACCTTTTCTGTAGCAGGAATGGCTTAATTCTTTATGCTTGTGAACTGCAGGCAGCTGGAGCCTAGTAGAATAAATGGCCTGAAAATCTGTTAGATTACAAACAAACAAAAAAGTACAATTTTCTAAAAGACTTTTTCAGCTTGGAAATATCTAAAATTTTCAGACTGTGAAAATTCAGCATTTCTGAGAATCTTCAAAGAATTTTTGCCACTCCTTATGAAATGTGGAGGTGACGTGTAATCATCTTAGTAGGTTCAGATAAAAGAATATTCCATCATTAAAATTTAGTTCTTGTCCTTCTTTTAATTCCTTGGCTATGACATTATTGTATCCATTTTACATGAGAATTTCCACACAATAAGAGGAAAAGTATCCTTTTTATCTGGCAGATATTCAGATAAATTTTTGACTAAGGAGTTCTAGACTTACATTTTCTTATGCACAAAATATGATGATGACATTATCAATCTGTCATCTTCCTTCAGACGAAGTTTAAATTTGATTCGCTGTAGATGGATAGCAATGAGCAAGACAAAGATGATCAGAGAGATGGAGCATCTCCTTTGAGGACAGGCTGAGAGAGTTGTTCAACCTGAAGAGAAGATGCTGGGGAGACCTCACAGCAGCCTTCCAGTACTTGAAGGGTTGCTATGCAATAGTGAAGGAAGTGGGGTTGATAAAACAAGGGATAATGGTTTTAAATTGAAAGAGGGTAAATTTAGACTATGTATTAAAAAGAAATTCTTTACTGTGAGGGTGGTGAGACACTGGAACATGTTGCCCAGAGAAGCTATATTTATCTAGAGTATTTCTCCAAGACCGGCCTCAGTAGACTGTTCAATGGAAAAGGGATATCCATCTAACTCTCAGTATAAGACAGGAGTTCAGCAGAAGACATATTTCAGATCTGATTTTTTGGTAGTAATGCAGGCAATGCAATATTACTCTGGATTATATTGAGGCAGATCAAACAGAGAGTGAATTCCTTCAAAATCCTTCTTGGTTTTAGTAATTTTGCAGTAGCTCTGCATTAGGGGAAAAAAATAATAATGTAACCCTCAGACTAGAAATCTTGGTAGACAACAAATACTATTTTAGAATGACTTCTCTTCCTGTCAATTCATCCAGAAAAAAGCTAAACTGATATACTCATTAATAGTGAAATGTACAGGATTTTAATAATTTAGTAAATATTTTCTTAAATATTGTAGATGTCTCTTAATGGAAAAATATTTTATGTTATGTCTGTTTGTGAAGACTGAGTGCTACAGAAACATAGCTAAAGATTTCAAGCTTTTTGCTCTCATCTTCTTGCCTTTATCAGATTATGATAAACATGAGGTCACATCCTCATCATCCAGTTTGCACAGATCTTGTTGACACTGGCAGGCAGAGCATAACAGGCTGCTGAAGTGACTGAGATCTTCCCTCTGTGTCACTAGCAGCAAGCACAGCTCCTACCTTTTAATTCATATTGCCTCTGGACAAACACAGATGTGGAAAACAAATGAGCTCCCACTACTCTGGAGAGGAACCACCATTTCTTTGTGCAAAACTTTCTCCTCTGCTTGTCACTTTCAATATTTCCTGTATGTCAAACAAATTGAAGGACATCACTAAAATTCAAGACAGCACATAACTGGCAGTGATATCCGTGCCCTAACTTGAGAGGCTTTATAATAAAATGACTGAGCATTTGACTACATCTCCAATTCCTGCCTACTAGCCTGCCTCTTCTGGGATTTTTCTGATGTTCCAGATCCCAAGGCATTTTTGCACAGCTGTAGTATCATAATACATTAAATTAGGAAAAAAAAAATTATGAAGACCAACCGGCAAGGACACATTTTGAACTTTTTTCCAGGTGTGTGAAGTCTGAGATGGGCAATATGCTGGAGCTAAACTTAGTTTACATTTTATACTCCATGAAGGAAATGAAAGATTATGTTTAGAAAAAGCAGAGAAAGTCTTTTACTTCAGTGTATTTTCTCCCCATCAAGAACTAAATTAACTACTAAGTGTGTAAAGTATCTGTGTGTATAAATGGTCAAGCACAAATATGTGTAAGTGCATACCCTCAGCATACATAAACACACACGCAGAGTCCCCTGTGCAGGAATGTCCTACTCTTCTATAGAGATTGGGCATATTTCTGGGATATCTGCCAGGTTGCACTTTGTTTAAATACTTTCCTGAGGGAAAACCTTGACCTGTGGCTGCAAGCTGGAAGCTGAGGAGCTGCCCCATGCTCCTGTCTGCCAGCACTAGCACAGTAGAAGGCTGAAGTCCTGGGCTTTAAAACACAAACAACGTCATCCCCTCACACAGGCTGTGCTCACCACCCTCTTCCCCATCTCTATCATGCAATTTTACCACTGGGAGCTTGTCAGAACCCTCCTAAAAATGCAATGGCTATTCCTGAAGGTTACTTATGAAGCATATTGTTATTTGCATATGGTCGCTGCTCACTCAGATTTTGGGCCTTTTATTTTGATGGTTTGAAGAGGATGTGTGCAGTTGTTTTTGTAAAATGGTCACCATGGGACCTTTGCAGTATGCACATGCCCCCAGATAGGTGCAAAGTAACTACATCAAAGGGGACGGACCCTCCTACCAGTCCTGTGTGAGCAAAGGATGGTTATCATTAGGGCAAAAAATACTATTTCCAGCATTACTACATGCATACCCATGACGCTGCTCTCATAGGCTGATTATGAGAAATATATTTGCTATTTGGAGTGACTGAATTAAGACTCTTTGGAAACCTCTTTCATAATAGGAGACACTTGCAAATTCTTGATTCCACTTACTGCTTGCAGTAGGCACTCCTTCGTAAGTGCTCTGTTCTTCATGTTGCTGCTCTCCATTGTCACAATCATATGCTTTTGTTCTCATCTCTGTGTGGATGGGCCCAGGACAAAGAGCTTTGAAGGTAGTTGTGTGAACATTCTCAGAAGGAATCTATATGAAAATTATTATCTCTTTTTTCAGGACGAAATTTTTATTACTTTTTTTTTGAACTTTCCCTCACAAGAAAGTTCTAAAGAAAAAAAATTCCTTCCAGGAACATGTGCAAATTATAAAACATAGTAATATACCACTAGTGTATTTTACATTCAGCACTTGAATGATGTAATTCTTTTCAGTCTTACTCTAGTTTCAATGTTTGTATATTTATGAACACAGTTCTCAGATTTTAGATAATCCTCTTTTTAAGACAGTACTCCATTGTCTGAAACTTATACCCTCTCCAACCTTCCAAAATGCCATTTTCTGCTCTCCAAAGTGGCTAACTTGGGCTGCCTGGCCAAACTGCGTTGCTTACTTGGAATAGCTTTTTTTGAAAAATAAGAATTCTGCAATTATACAGGTCTTTCCAAAGAAAATCTTCCAGAAAAGTACCACAAATTTCAGCAACTTTTACATGTATTTGGGTTTTCTGTTGTTTGATACTTTCAAATCTTAGAAAGAATGGTGTGCAGTCTAACCTCCATCTATATCCATCTTAAATTGACAAAATATAGTATAAGTTGCTCAGTAGAGATTGAATTTTTTGCTCTGTACATGAAGAGTATGTTTTCCTTATACCTGTTAATTCTTTTTCTACACTCATATGGAAATCCACATTCAATCAGTCTTTTTCCAGGGAGACATGTACTGATGACTGATTTTACACCAGTTCCTACTGTAGTGAGTATCTGCTGTTTCATTTCCTTCTTGTTAATGTCTACAAATATGGCTCACTATCTACAGCTCTCTGAGAATGCTTGTGAAATTCAGCTTCTGAAAAGGATTTGTGGCATAATATCTCAGCTAGAGATATTGTGAGATAATACTTTCTCTATAATAACACAGAAGAAATTAGTCCATATATCCTGTGTGATGTTGTGAAAGCAGTTGAGAGGGACAAACTAATTACACTTTCTTCTCAGCAGAAAACAGACAAATTAAAAAAGCTACATCAGTCTGAAATTGTCTGGAAAGCTCACACTTGATTATTCCCTTCTTGTAAATATAATGTCTTCAGTTAAATTGATAAACCTAAAACCAGCATGCTTAGAATCAATATATCAGAAAAGGACTCAGGTGGTATTTTTAAAAGACTTGTATATAATTTGGTCCTTTTTTTGGAAAAAAAAAAAAACAAAAAACACTTAAAGGCTTCTTGGCAATTTGCAATCTAAATTATAAACACTCTTGCCTAGGTTGTAGTATTTGGTAAATTCTTTCAATTGATTATACTAAATTGTTTCCAGTCTGACGTATTCACAATCAGTAGATGTAAGCGACATCTGAAAAGCAAGTGCTTGACAGAATTACTTAAAAGGCAAGCATCTAAAGTGTGGCAGAATAATTACTTACACATTGATTTTATAAGGTTCTTTTACCCTTCTATAGATCTGTAGATCTGCTTTCTCTCTCCATGTAAATATATGTGTTTGTATGGATAGATACAGATATTAGAATCATATTAAAATTTTGTACATATAGGCTGGTAGATTATCTCTCTCTTACACTCCCCAGAAGCCTTACTTACTAAAGAAGATTTTAATTTGGTGAATTCTGTACAATGTCTTGTGAGCTCATCAGATTCTTCTTGGTTGAACATATGCAAGCAATTTTTTAATAGATAAATGAAAAGATAATCATGCTTGAGAACTGCCACATTTCTCCATCTCTGTATCTTTTACTTATAACTATAAGTAAAAGATAACTGCTACAAAAAAAAGATATTAGAGCATTTGCTGCAATTAATCCCTCTGAATTCTATGTTAGAAGGAATAGGCATGTTTTCATTACTGACTACGAACCTGGTGTTACTGTAAAAATACTGCCATTGATTTCAGTGAAACTCCAGTATCAGTATGAAACCCAAAGTATCAGCTGGAGACACTGGGATGCTTCAAGTACTTCAAGTATCTCTATTTCATGAGCTGCTGCTCTAGATTTCTTCTGCATACCATGGGATCACAGAACAATCTTGACCAGGAGACATCTATAGAGGTCTTTTGAGCAAATTCCAAGTTAAATCCCACTCAGGGTCTTAGTATTACATGTAGATGAGAGTGCTTTGTCCAGGTAAGATCTGTTCAGGCTACTCTCATGGTTCTCATTATTAAAACAGAGAAGTACTTCAGTATCATGTGTTTGGCAAAAATAGACATTGTTAAAATTTGAAATTGAACTACAGGCTAAAGATACAACTTTTCCAAGATCACACAAGACACTTCAAGATGACATGGCAAAAGTAATCCAAAGCTTATTAATTTAGATGTGTTATTTCACTTGAAAGGCAGAAAACTTTTTAAGGACAAGCTATGTCTTGGTTTAATCAATTGGCAATTAATCTAAATAGTTATGTCTGCTGTCTGCCCTCCCCATTTTTCAGGCTATAGCACTATTGTCCTTTCAGTTTCTCATGCTGTCCCTCTCCTGCACCTACAAATTTTCCTTTGTACCGTTACCTGTACTGGAAGAATAAATGACCTTTTCTCTTCTTATCTCATCCAGCAGTTTATTGCTATGAATATGAACTTCTGCCTGCTCTATTTGAATGGAAACTCTTTTTCAAAGGGAAGAATAAGCATAAAAAGAGATAAAAGTTGTCAGCATAAGCCACAATACCTTTGCCACAGCTGCAGATGCTGATGTGTTGTGCCAGTGGAAGGACTGATGAGATAAAGAGGCAGAGCCACTCCAGTGCTGGGCAGCATGAGACGTGATCATCTTTGCTATGAAATTTCAGAAACAGGGTAAGTCATTGGTGCCATAAAATATTCTAGGTAAATATAACCTAGCAATTGGAGTGAGGGATAAAAAGGGAGATATTCTACAGGATATTGTAAGTGAAGCCAAGCACTACAGAAATCAGGAATAGACATGATGTGAGCAAGAGAGTGATAAAATTATCTTTCTTGCTGCTTTTTCAAGTATATCACTAAATACAATCTTTTTCCACTTCAATTTTTTCCCACTGAATGGAGAACAAAATTTTTCACCATAAACAACTGCTAAAAACCTGTATTCATACAATTATCAGAAACTGAAGAATCAACCCAGTTATTTAGCCAGTGTATAGCTGTTAGAAAGACCTCTTCCCCAGAGAAGAGAAACATTACTCATCTTCTTCCGTATCTCAATCTCTTATGGGCTGAGTCTGCCAGAAAGAAGAGGTAGCAATTTCCGTTTCTTCCTTTTGATTCAGGAAAAGTCTGAATCTGTAAAACCGACAGTTACTTCCTGATAACAGGAGCTCTGAGAACAGTTCAGGCCAGCTGGGACTAATTTAAACAGTTTTAGGGAGACAATTATCAACTAACAAGATGTTGTATAGAAGGCCAGTACCAGAGTAACTGCAGTTGCCTTGAGGACTTTGGATTGGGTGGTAGTTAATGTAAACTCCAGAAACTTTGGTTGGCTGCTGTAGCAAGACTTAAACATTTTGGTTGTGTCTCAGTTTTATTATTTTAAGGTACAATGAGAGAGAGCACAAGGCAAGATTCACAGCAGCCATTTTACACCAATCTGGCAATGTTATTTATCTCAAGTTCCTTGATGGTACACATTGCCGGATCCTACAAGTTTCCTACTCCCCATGCCCCAGTTGTAGCACCTGAGGAAAAACCTCACATTACCTAGGCTTCAGAGTGCCCCACTACACCACCATCTAGAATTGGCTAGCTGGGCTGGCCCATTCTCATAAAATAGCTCCCAAATTATTTTCTTTCCATCTCTGCAGATACTTTTCTGCCAAAGATGAAATTCCATTGCTGGGGGCCACTTCCAAGAAGGAAGAACATGTATACTCATCTGATAACACCATCAGGCTCCACCTCAGCCTGCAGAGCACCCTCCCCAGCAAAGTATTCTCTGGGATGGAAAGCAGTATAGTTCAGAACATGGTAGCCCCACAGTGTGAAATTCCCACAAAGATGAAGTACATGGGAAGGACTTCTAAACTTGTTAAAGGCTTCCGGACAAACATTGTTTATGCTATAAAAAAGGGGAAGTTAGGAAAAGTCCTATAACAGAAGGTTCCAAAACACTCCCTGACATCACTGGAAATACAGATTGTTTTGCAATGCTGAGAAAATAAAATTGATGTCAGACAAAAGCAGCTGTCAAATGTTACTTGATGTGAAAAGACAGTCTTTATCTTCTGTTCCATTGCCCTCACAGCTCCCTCTTGTCTGAGAAGAAGAGTTCTACAACTCTTCTTTATTTTCTGTTCCATTGCCCTCACAGCTCCCTCTTGTCTGAGAAGCAGAGTTCTACAACTATTCCCAGTTCAGAGCACTGCTGTGGTCCATCTTTTCCTATAGCCTAGCTCCTGCACGCTTCAGGTGAAACTGGTCACTGGACAGATGGACAGCATCTATGCACAGTTCCTTGGGACAGGCTGGAGAGGGGCTGTGCTACAATGTTGAGAGGATACAAAAGCCTGGATTGCAGCAGAGGAGCATGGTGCTGACATAAAAAACAGGAATCCCATTCAGTGGGTCTGAGACTTGGCAGACTTGGGCAAGCAAGGGTGATCTTTTGGGGAAAGGAACAATAGACAGTCCCCACTGCCAGGAAGGTAAGAATCCTTCTCATGACAGCTCTACTACCCATTCAGCATCTGGCTCGGAGGTGCTGGTTAATCTTGCCTGAAGCATGGGAAATGTTCTATTTTGCTTCATTGACTGAACTACCAAATATTTCAGATCCTTCATAACTGACTAATGAGTTTAAAACTGCAGAGAAAGCTTGATTCTTTTACATTTAAGCAGCTCCTGCTGAGAAAACATCCCCTTTGGCATGCAGGCACCAGCTGCTCTGACAACAAGAAGCCATGGGAGAATCTGGATTTAAGGATACCAGTTTGTTAAAATAATTTCTCCTATCATGGCCCTCAGCATGCCTCAAAACAGTTTTTGAAGAAATTTTAATTTGTCCAAGTTTGGGGCTTGGCAAACACCCTCTGTGATGTAGGTATCAATAACACAGGGAGTTCCCAAATTCCAGGGAGAAGGACAATTCTTACCAAGAAAGCTACAAGCACTGAGCTTTAAGCAGATGTATTGGAGTTTCTGCTGGAGCCTACTGCACTTTCTCCCCATATCCTCTTCTAAAGATTGTCACAAATACAAATACCATCCTATCTAAACAAGATCAACATCATGTTTAAGAAACAGATAGTTAATTGACTTCCTTGAAACACTGGGGTGATTACAAAATTTCATATTAAAGGGAAACTGCTGCTGAGAGCTAGGCAGGTGCACAAAACTATTAAGTTCTGTCACTCTCAATAAAAAAGAGAAATAAAAATATGAGCATATTTATGTGATGATCTCTGCCAACTAGCTTAAATAATTTTTCACCAACCAAAAAAGGGGGGAAAGAGGCATCTTCTTAAAATATCTTTTTCTGTAATTTTAGGCTGCTCTTAGTAGCATATAAAAGTAATTAGACTATAATTACTCGAAGTTTGCCAAGCTGAAATCCAACACAGTGCAAGAAACAACATGCTTGTAAAAAAAATAAGCATTACACTTCAGGGATGATGGCTTGAATTTGTACCTTACAGTGCCCTGAAGTGCAAACCCTGCACCAGTATCAGAATTTATAAGGACAGAGCCCTTTTCACCTGGGTTCCCACTGATGGATCCAGAACAGAACCCTTATGTCTGCTTTTTTTTCACTAAAAATGTGTAGGAATGATGTATGCCTGAACATTAGTGGTGAAGATTTTATCCATAGTAGAGTACTGTTATTTAACATGACCAAAATAAAAATAATTTGCTCCGTTTAGATAAACACCGAATTCATTCATACGACTGAGTTTTTTGGCCATCTATTCTTTAAAAATTCAATCAGTTACATTCTTAACTTTTCATAAATATGATTTGCTCAAGGAAAGAATGTGCACCACGATGACCTGAATGACCAAAAAATTCCAGCATTCTGAGATCACAATGATGCTATAAAATTAAATCTAGAATACTATTTGCAAATTTGCAGAGAGGACATCCAAAAAATTAGTATGTGTTGCACTGTACTTATTCTCATGCCACCCATTCTGTTATTCCAAAGACCAATTCTTGTGCCATGTCCATGTCTTTTACTCTGAAATCCCACAGATTTTACAAGCTTCCAGGGTATTGTTCTTAAGACTATTATTGTGAAGATTCATAAATGTAGCCACTTTCTTAAAAGCCTTCTTCTCCCTTTTAATCTCTGTTGTGCTATGAAATGGACTCCATTCAGATGAAAATCTGATTTCTAGCACATAGCCTACCAGATCTAATGCTCTTCTGGAAACTCTACCATGTACCATTAAAGTTGTGAAATACCATGAAGATTTCAAGGTCAAGACAAAGGAAATAAGTTATCAAATTCCATATAAGTCTGGAGGGAAAAAAATATGGATGAATTTGTTTTATGTTGCCCCTTCAAGCCTTTTCTTTAAGTCCCATTTAGTTGTCCCAGCAGTGTTGGGTGTTACAGTGTTGTTCTGCTGAATTTTTATACATTTGCAGTGGTACCAAGTTTCACTGAATTTTGCCTATCAAACCAACGTGTTGATCCATCACTATTCCAATAACTGCTTAGTTCATATCTTCTAATAAGTTTAGAACAGGACCAGATTCATCACATATTCAAACCAACCATCAGAATCTCCTGGGAGCTGCTGTCACATATTGTTTTCTGGATATTTAGGGATTGAAAAAAAACCATGGTTTTTTGACTTTGCTTGAGGTAATGTACCGTGATGTAAAAACTAAAACTAGATAATCCATTGTTCCTGTTTAATGTTTATGAGAAGAACTGAAAATACTGTGGGGCAACACTTCAGTGAACAGAAAGTAATTTGGCATGTTCCTGTTTGAAGACACTAACAACCTGGGGTTCTTTTCTTTCATATTTTGTTGTTATCCTGTGAAATCTTCTTTCTCTCACTCCCCTTGCTGAAGAGAAAAAAAGTATCCTTGATACTTGAAAAGCCAGACTTATCATGAGAACTAGTCAATTGCTACACATTTAATTTTACAAAACTTTCTGCTTCAACGTAACTCTAATTGGTTTTGATGTGCGAAGTAATTTCTCTGTCTGACAAACCAGTTTCCAACTTTTATTTCTTTAAAACCAGGTTTTCTTGGGCTTGGTGAGGAATGTTTTCTTTTGCCAAAACAAGAAACATTGTGCAGAACAAAAAAAAAAAAAAA
>VZTY01001489.1:80419-109403 GCA_013400935.1 Turnix velox
ACATTCACAGAAATTATGTCTCAAATACAAAACCCAATCATCCATGTTTTCAGTACCCCTGTGTGTTACCCGCTCCTTCCACATCCTGTGATATTTTTACATTCTTGTTTTTGCTCAATGCAATCAGCTGCAATGCAAAGAAATCTGTAATGAATATAAATACATATATAATTCTTGATAAACAAATCTTATGTGATTTTGCAACCATGTCAACACATAGATTCAAATAATAACAGAGTTCTATGAAGTGATTATTTATCATTAACATGGGTATGAGAATATCACCAGTTCATCAACACTAAAAATTTTGTAGTTTCAGTAGTGTCTTCAGCCATTTGTTTGCATTTCTAGACTACATTTTATAGATATAAGTATCTCAAATTTTCCTTTTTGAAGATGATCTCATAGTTCCAATCAAATAAGCATTGGTTTTAGCCTTGATAAAAAATCTCCAGTCAAACACATTTTGTAGGTATTGGTGCGTAGGGCCATCAGAGAAGTCCATTTACTAATACATGCTCCATCATGATGGGATATTTAACAAAATGTTTGAATTGCATCACCAGAAAATTTAGAGATTAGACATGAGTAAGAATTACAATAGGGTTGTAGGTGAAATAAATTGTTCCTTTATACCAAAGCAATCATCAACATTTTCTTTCTGGAAAAGTCTTTGGTAGTGACATTCCTTTCTTTAATGACATTACAACCAGCTTGTATCACTCTTGAACAGTATATTAATCTATAATATAAATATAATCTCTGCTATTGCTACCCAAGTATTATAGCTCTGCTCATTCCTGTAAGCAGCAGCATTCATTATCTTGCTTTTTTATGCATTATCCAATTTTCCAATAGAGCCTAATAGCTATAAAACTTGTTCCCACAACGTTGTCCTGAAATAATTAAAACATATAAATAATTTTGGATATACCGTTTCATTTTATGGTTAAATCAGTAATTTCTGGTCCATTCTTGGGGTTTTTATGCCCTTAGTTAACACATAGATTTAAAGCCCTTTTTTTTGTCTCTTGGTATCCTGCATCTCAGATTTGTCACCATTATAACTAACAAACGTACTTTGCCTTTTCAAACCAGAAGGGAACTTGAACACTTAATCAAAAAAAATGCTTAAACTTGGGATTCACTTGAGTTTTTTGGAAAGAAAAGAGGGAAATATCTACCAAAAAAAAGGGCAGGCTGTGCGAAAAGTGTTCGATTCTAATGCAGTCTTTGAAAATATACTTTTGCTCATCTGTATAAAAGAGAGACATGGTATTCTTTTCTTCACCTCCATACAGGACTACGAAGTCCACAACTCTCTGCTGAAAGAGGTTAAAAAAACCCCCCTTTCCAATGGTGCACTTTTAGCTATTTGTCTGAGAGATGAGGAGGGAGTGAAGCATGGGAGCCATACTGGCACAACAATTCTGGATCATGCGAGCAGGGTTGGCTTTGGCATTGTCCTGAAGACATGTCCTTCCTCTTGGTGATTCCTGGGAAAATATCATCATCAGATGCTTTCTTTGTGCCAGGTCAGCAAGGAAACCAAGATCAGGTCTTTCCAGAGAAGGCAATCAAAGCCTCTGTCTGACAATAATAACTGGATAAAAGGCAAATTAAATTTTCAGCAAATCAATTACTCAGGGAAGACAGAAATTTTCACTTGGAAAATTTCACTGGCATAGCACTCTCAAGAGGATAAATTTAGCTTTGCCTCATGCTTCCACGTAAGAAGGTCTGCATCTTCACAGCCACCAGTGAGGCATGAGAAGGGGGTCCGTGTCAACAAACACAAGACCACTTTGTGTATGTTAAAAGTGATGCCACAAGAATCATGGTCCCATATATGTTTGCACAGTGCTGTCAGAGGTGTGATCTGTAGTGTGAGCCAGTAGCTTCCCATCAGGATCAGCTTGGCCTGTTCCACCCCAGCATCGTGTCCACTTTGGAGAAAGCACAAGCCTCCATGGGAATCTAAGTGCCTTTCCAGTAGCAAAGTGAGGATCAGAGAATTTCAGCTTAACAAAGAAGCAACTTGAATACATATCAACCCACAGCCTCCAAGAAAAACAAACCTTGTTTATTAAACAATTACCTTTTGTTTTCCTGTTCCTCAGAAACCTTGTTTTGCATGTTATCAACTCTAACAATTTCCCACTAGCCATGTTCAGGTTTGAATAGTGGTTACTATTCTGCTCAGATTCCCTGTCCATGGACAAAGCTAAGAAATCCAGCTAAGCTATGCAGGATTCAGGGAGAGGACATAAGACGAGAATGACAGAATTCATGAAGCCTCTGTGCCCATACAGAAAACCTTGACTATCTCAATTTTAGTGGCTCAGAACTTTAGGAGCGAGCTCCTAAAGAGATTATTTTTGAAATTGTATTTTCAAGTTCACTTCATTTTTCAGGGAGCCTAAGACCTGACATCTGAACAATAACAATGAACCAGTGCTCCCAAGCATACACTGGTGTTTGAAATTGCAGCTGGGGGTCTGACTGTTTCCTTCAGATTTCTCAATCTGTCATGGCATAGAGGCCCTGATTAGAAATACAGACAGTGACACAGGCAGAAAGCTTGTAACAGGGTAGAATTAGAATCATGGAATCATAGAATGGTTTGGGTTGGAAGGGACCTTAAAGGTCATCTAGTTCCAACCCCCCTGCCATGGGCAGAGACACCTCCCACTAGATCAGGTTGCTCAGTGGCAATTCACTCCTTTATGAAGCCACCATGTAATTATTTATTTCTGCTGACACTGGGAATTTTCTGCAATAATAGTAATGGAGTTATCAAGAATGTGAACTAAAAAATGGTCAGCTTTGAGTGTACAGAAAATGACTATTAACCTTTGCCAAGGGAAAGCATTTCTCATGTTTAAAATGCAGCCTTTATCATGCTCCTAGTTTTTTCTCCACTTCATTATAATCTGTATACTACTCTTGCTATTGGACAGTCTTTTTTAATACAGAGTCAATCCCTGCCCCAGATATTGATGTTTATGTCTCCTCACGTTGCTTTTAGGACATCAAAGTGATATTGCTGTCATGGGGAAATACAGCTTAAGGGCTTGAAAGCAGTTGCTGGAGCAACCCACAATGTATATGTATATTCCCACATACATATATGTTACCAGTAGCAGAACTTCATCCTGAACTGTTCAAGAGAGGAAGAAGATGATGACTTTGGTGACGATTTTCATTTGCTGCATCAATCTGTGTATATACATGAAATACTTGAATGGAAATTTTCAGATATGACTAAATGAATGGAGTATAACAGCCATCAATATAGATATTTATATAGAAAGAAAAGATCTTGCTTGTATTTACTGGAAGATGGTTAAAAATGATACTACTTTTTCACAAATTTATCAGTACAAATTTTACCCTGTCACTCTTTATTTATAATTTTAAATGCATTCATTAAGCAGAGGCTCACAAATCAATGATCTGAATCGAATGATCCAAATAGGTAGGAGGTAGCAAACAAAAGTTCAGCAGACAGGTTTTGAAAAGGATATATTGAATTGATGTTTTTGCCATTTCTTTATTCCTAACTCATATTTATAAATGAGGTGGATCAAGGATAACTGTCATTTGGTCCTAATTTTAGCCGAGAAGAATCAAGGGCAGTTAAACACCTAGCTGTATGTATGAGAAACTGTGTAGGCAGAGTGGTGTATGTTTTGTTAATTAACATTAAAAGCTTTTTGACTCTGTGAAGGACATTGTCTAAGAATTGTAAGTTCCTTACAACTGGTCAACCAAAACAGAAATACTAAAAATTATGCTTTGGTTCATCAAAGTACAAATTAATACAGTGTGTGCTCTAGAGTACTTTGTATGGCATTACATTAATGCCCTAAAACAGTCTGACTGTGGTGTTCTGATGTGTTGTATTTTAAAAAATGTTATGCATAATTGCTCCAAGGACTATCTATTGCTTCTCCATATCGTCACTCCTGATTTGTTTCCCTCCACCTTCTCCCACTGTCCTACTTTATCTCCCAGGCAAGAATAGGGGCCACATTCTCAGCTTAAGAAAACTTAATGGCTTCCAATACTCTGTTGCCATTCACCCCTTCAAGAAGTGACTGGAGTTTCTGCACACTCTTATCTCTACTTTGGTCCCTGCTGGATTTGCTCTTCTGTCCTGGTTCTGGAAAGGACAAGGTTAAATTCGAGAACACAGGTACCTATACTCCCCTAAGCTATGGCCAGTCTGTAGGCGGGAGACGTCAGGGGAAGTGCGGAAGGAACTCGCCAGGGGTCGTGTCTGTTGGAGGGTGCAGCGGTACCGTAATGGCGTTTGGAGCAGCAGTGCCATAATTACCTTTGTACCTTCCCCTGCTCGGGTTTTTGTTGTTGCTTTCCTATCGTCTTTGCTCTTCTGTTAAACTACCTTTATCTCAACCCACCAGTGTGGGTCAAATCGCATCTTCCTAGATGCAGTTCCCCCTGCTTTTCCAGACAGGGCCTCTGTAGTAGAGCCAGATCTGACATAGTTTTAGCTTGATCTTATTACTATTTTGTCAATAAACTTCACTTAAACACTTGCAGTTCAAATATCCATTGACAGGTGACAACCTGTCCCATGACTACTTTTAGCTTTACCCTTTTACCTTCAAGTGCCTCTATTTTTTCTCAGTGTGACTTTACACTGTTCCCAGCAGCTGCTTGGCTAATGCACCTTTGCCTTAAAATAGCTGGTGCTCCTCTCTGAGGCACTAATTAGGCCGGCTGCCTCTCTGGGGATGATTTCCTCTGAGCAAGGAGCTTTGTTGCCATCCTTTGACACCTACTGTGCTCACACTGCTGGTGAGCTCACATGTGTTGAGCAATGCCATTTATCTCTACTCACATGTCTCTTCCTAGGTTCTCCCAGTGGCATATACTACTCTCTTCACTGGTTTCTACAGGCTCCAGTACTGTTTGCCTTTTCCTCCAGTTCTCCTTCTATGTGTTTTGGGTTCCTGGTCATGCCTCTATCTGCCTTTTCTTAGAATCCATTTGGAGAGACGGACACAAACTTGAACACAGGAAGCTCTATCTGAACATGAGGAGGAATTTCTTTACTTTGAGGGTGACAGAACTGCCCAGGGAGATGATGGAATCTCTGTCTTGGGAGACATTGAAAACCTGCCTGGATGTGTTACTGTGCAACCAGCTCTGGGTGAATCTGCTCTGGCAGAGGAGTGATACTTGATGATCTCCAGAGGTCTCCACCAACCCCTATCATTCTGTGATTCTGTGATTTTACTCAGTAGATGTTACTTTACTGGATAAACTCCAGAGCTCCCAGTCCTGCACCTGTGGCTTTTTGCCCCTCAAATATCAGTAGCAATCTTGCCTTTATTGGAGGCTTCACTACTGCTCCTCCACATTACATGGAGTTGGCAGCTGTAGTTGTAAGAGTAGAACTGAGATCTTCCAGGATTTCATTTAGTTTCCACTTTGCTTAATAACATAATCTAAGTATACGTGCATTCTGCAGACACTGTGTTTGTCCAGTTGCAGTAATGGAGCTTCATAGTTCACTTGTTCTTCCAGAGTTAATTGAAAACCCTTATGTCCTTAGAGCTGGTCATTGTCATGAATAAGGACACCTCCGACATTTTTCCACTCCACTGGCAGTCAGGGCTTGTAGATACAGTATGAAGCCCTGGTCAAGCCACATTTTGGCAATTTAACCTTTGCTGAGTGTTTTAGCTATTCTGGTTCTTTTTGCTCAAGCTATTTTCATAGTTCATTTTGCCTCTGGTACCAGGTGTATTTCAGTAACCATTAGAAAAGGAGAACTGATGGCATTCTGCCTCATTAGCTGCCTGGAGCAGTGGCAGCCTGATGCTTGTGCCAGCTGCAGGAGCCCAGGGAACCCCACACAGCCCCTTCCATTGTGCTGGCGCAGCAGTTCATGCAGCCACCCAATTTGCTGAAGGGAGGAGCAGACCCAGTTGAAAAATGACATTGCAAGAGAAAATTGGTTTGTTTCCAGCTGAATCAATATCCTGAGCCCGTTTTATGGTTTGGATTTTGGTTTTTCATTTTTTCAGGGTTTTTTTTCACTATAGCACTCCAACTTCTGTGCTAGCAAGGTGGTAGTACAGCATGGGGAAAAGCAACTGTGAGAAGGACCTGCTTCAAGAAAGATTTCCTCAAAAGAAATCCCTGTGAGAGCACAGTTTTAAGGCTGAGCTTTGCCTGTTCTGAGTCACCTCAAAATGCAAGCAGAAAGCTACCATTCTATCGCCTTATGTTATGGCCTCTTCCCTATAGGAAAGAGGGCTTGGTAGGGTTCTCTGCTGTACAGCCAGGGCTGACATAATTTTAGCTTGATCTCATTACTATTTTTTCAATAAACTTCACTTACCCACTTACAGTTCAAATATTAAATACTGGAGAAGACCCCAATCCTGATGACATCCAAGACCAAGCTGATGAGGCTCTGAGCAATCTAATTTAAAGATGTCCCTGCTTATTGGAGGGGAATTGGTCTAGATTATCTTTAAAGTTGTCTTCCAACCCAACACATTCTGTGATTCTATGATTCTGCATGCTTTGAATCTGGGGCAGAAGGCTGAGTAGGGGCACAAATGCCAAGGTTTTTTGAGCCATACGTTTGCTAACTGATCCTTAGGACCACAAAATTTGAAGATCTTATTTACAGCATGTAGCTCTTACCTAGTATCTTGAAAGCTTCATGAAATCATTTGGGCAAATTTGCCCATTTCTGGGGATTTTTATGAGAAATGGACATGATCAGGCTTTATACTCATTGTGAAAAGGCAGGTGTAGGATGTTACAAATACATATTCTAACACAAAGCTATTTAATGTTTTTACTTATGACTATGGTGAATTTTAACTTCTCGAAACTTTAAATGAGAAAGGTACAGTTGCTGAAAGAGCAATGAATCACAAAGGCTGAACTTTAACACCCATTCAACATCTAATTAGTTGAATTAAAGCCACTTTGCAAGAGAGTCAATCAATTCTCCAGCTTTAGCTGCCCCAATGGTTCTGAAATTTGATGATGTTATCATTACTTCAGAGGAGACACTCAGTTAGCATTTTAATAAGTGCCTTTTCCCACAGCACTTTAGCTCCAAACCAGAAACTATCGTAAGTTAAAATATTATCTTCAAAATGCAGACTCTCCTGGGCCAGCAATGTGTCCACATCTGAAAACTTTTCTGGTAGAGCTTTATTATTGCTTTCGCATGGATCAAGAGAATTACCATCAACCAGAGTTTTGTGATGAGCAGAATGAGAAGGTAATTAACAAGAGAGTATTTGAACTGAAGTAATACCTTTGCAGAAGAAGCTCAAGATGAATTATTAAAATTCACTACTCACATATGAATAAAGAGACAAAAGTACCTCCAGAAGTTTTAAACTACCCTTTAAATAAAAAACAGACAAATTCTATGCTATCAGTTTCCTCCAAGTTAAGCAAATACTTTTGATGTTTCACAGAAGGACTGTCAAGTGAAGGCTGAAGATTTCTCTAAAATTTGAGAATACCAGATTAAAGGATATATACACATACAGGAAGCCTAGATTGGCTTCATTTCTTCACTGTTTGCAGTATCCTCTTGGGAAGGGATGAAGGGGCTCTTCTGGCTCTAAAAGTGCTTGATCTGACTTCCAGGCTCGTTATCTTGCTGAGAAAAGAAGGTATGCAGTTTGCTGGATCCTTTTTTCTGCTATAGGATATCAAGAAATAGCTTAGGAGGTAACATCCATCAAGAAGCTCTGTGATTTTTTTTGTTCAAATATGTCTTCCATTTCAGGTCAGTTCTAGGAGGATCTTAGAAAAAGCTTATACCTATATCACCTCTGGGGCTGGGGGTCAGCATCTTTTGAACAAGGTAGCTTTACAAAGAGAGTAAGATGTGATATTCCTTAGGCATCTTGTATAAAAACAGTAAGCTGGATGGAGGAAATGGTACTTCAGCTCCCTAGTCCCTCTTGTATTTATCATGTACACTGGTGGCCTTCCAGCTTGAGTTCATTATTGGTTATATTCTTTTAAAATGTTACCCTTTTTCTTCTACTTTCTCAGATAAGTACTCTTGCCAAAAGATGGCATTGTTCAGAAGCCCTTGGCAGCATCTCCATAATGTTTTCAAAGCCTTCTAGTGGACAGCCACTGTGGACAAGTTCACCTTTAAAAGTCAAAGTTTCAGAAAAATTGAGTACACGTCAACAAAGTTTTAGAATGAAATTGCTGTGTCTCTAATACATTAATTTTGCTGTTTCGGTGCTCTGCCTTTTTTTTTTTGAGAGTTTTTTCATATGGGATGTAGCCTTGCATGAGTGTCCCTACCACATTCGTTTCAAACACACCCTCTCTCTGGAATCTCATTTTCCTCAGCAATCTCGCTACACAACAGGGCTCTTGGAAAACAAAATCATGCAGCATTTCCCAAAGGTGATAATTATCAGGACAGCTCTCCTGTCTCAGCTCATCCCCATCTGCTTTAACAATTCACTGTTTTTAAGGTATAGGTAAATGTTAAGAGAGGAGAGTGAGAATAAATAAGAAAAATGGAAATATGATGTGCCATCTCTGAAACATCCCTGTGGCAGGGAGAAGCAGTTCATTTCTTTGCTGTTGCCTGCAAAGGGGCAGATCAGGACTGGTTTCAAGGCACATACATTCCAGTTGCTGTCTGTGCAATTACTGCTACAAAGGAGGAGTTACAGAATGGGGGACCTCAAGAGATCAAAATATAGCAGAAAATGGGCTAGAAGATTTGTATGGAAATTTGAGTAAAAGAAAAAAATCCCAGATCAGGTCATCCAGACAGCAAGGAACTGTGCTGTGAAAAGAGGAGCCAGTCAAGGACAGAGGTGGTAGCTTTTATCAACCTTTAGATGGTAATGTCAATTTCTTAGTTACTGCAAAGTTATCATTAGCTTTTACCTGGCTAATTGGGGTACTAACCTAATTATCACTTGACTTATGGATCCTAAAAGTGTTAATATTTCCTGAGATGTGAGGATCAAATCTTACACAGCTCCTATTGCCATTTCCATTAGTAAAAATTATGGGCTATTTCATTTATGTAAATAGTTTTACAACCTACCCATGTGGGAAACCACTGTTTCTCTTTTCATTTGTGAAATGGAATCTGAGCAAAGTTTCCTGTTGAATTGTTAGAATTTTTAGGTGTGCAGTTAGTAATTTTGGCCTAAGATGATGACAGCAACCTACTGCAATGCAAGTGTTTGGATTCAGGATCCTGAGTTTTTAAATAACTCCCTGAACTCCTGAGCCATAGCTGGCTTTTATATTGCTTTTACCAATCCCAGTGAGCCATGATAAGGTAATAATACATGGTTAGTTTTTGGTGCTGATCTACCTCTCCTTTGGTATATGTCTCCTCAATATCAGGATCTATCAGGTTTTTATATTAAATATGCCAGCCTTCTGAGAATCCTGAACAAGAAAAAAAGGAGGTGAGACCATGAAAATGTAGGGATAAAGATTTCTGGCTACAAAACGATCTCTTCAGACACAGTTCTGGGCAAAACATGATTTTATATCTAATGTTCTATACTGATTTTTGCTTCCTCTCACAGAAAATGCTGTGATATCAGCAAAATGATAAAGCAAACTCTCAGCTTATAACAACTGAGACCTTATGGTAAAATATACTGATCTCTGGAGAGAAATGGTGACAACAAGCCATGGACATAGTTCAGCAGGAAATCTAATTCTCCATGTTAAGCATCTTCATGAATTGTGCTTCACTCAGCTTAATGCATTTGTCCTTCACATTCATGAACACAGCCTTTCAAAGGAGAGAAATGAAAGATAATAAGTGAAAAAGAATACACAGGATAACAGAATTGTAATCTGTTTTCCCTCTCCATGCAAGCATACGATTTAGAAGAAAACATCATGACTGACACAAGTTAATATCCTTTCTTTTCTCTTCCTGTTTAAGATTGTGAAATAGTAAATTATAAAACAGAACATTCGTAGTAGACTAAAATCAATTTACATGATAAGTGTTTTGACTAGTTTACTATTTTAAAAGATTTAGATGTAACTCTGGAAAAAATATTTGCACTTGAGGGTATGAAAAAAAGCAATTAACATAACAGATTTTTACTCCTTTTTTGCATTCTGGTCACTTTAGGATGTTTATATGCTGTGGCAGCCAGTCAGAAGGCAATGGGAGAGATCTAGAATTTGTAAAAATAAATGCAGAAGTTAGCATGACCACATTAAACTTTCTGGACATCTGACAAATGAAATATATTAAATGTTCTATATTTCCTTTTCTTTATTTACAGTTGTTTTAGCTCTCTGTAGACATTTCTTGGTGTTCTGTGGCTGTGCAAGATCTGTCTCCTAGAAGGAGAAAGTGGGGAGTTTGGCACAGAGATTTGTTGAACACAGCCTGTTCCAAAGCCCAAGCTGGTGACTGTGTCAGTGGTACGCTAGGGAGTAGGATCGAAACCCCCAGGAAAAGCCATTTTCATTGTAGGATGCTTAAATGCAGTTTTCCCAAGGGAAAGGTGTGGTGCACTTGTTCTGCAACAATCTGATGACCTGGGCCTACCTACCAAGGGACAGAGTCCCCATATCCCCAGCCTGGCTGCAGAGGAGGGACTTGCTCAGCTTTGTTTAAAATATGGCATTTCAAGCTGCCTGAAAAGCCTGAAGAGTAGCACAGGCAACTGTTCCCAAGATCACCTTCTCTCCCCACCCTAAGGCCTAATTAATCCCACTTTGTTCTGGTTTTAAACACCTTCAAATCCCTCTACTAGGTGTTCAGCTCCCTCTCTGAGATCTTTAAGGACTTATAGCTCCCACCCATGCTTTTTTACAGTTGGCTTATATGAGCATAGGTCTCTATGGACTTCAGATTTTAATGTGTAAGCCTGCTTATACCCAGTGCAATACCGTACAGAGAAAGAGGAAGTTATATTTTATCAGAGTGGTTTCTGGATACTTACAGAACCTGGAAATTAGTGTTATAAACTTGTCAGTAGGTGATGTGTATCTGCAGAATTATCCCAGCAACACCCTTGTGTCCTCTGGATGGACCATTTAAGGAGAATGGAAGTTAACTATGCATGAGATGCACTAAAATGATATGCTTAAATAATTATTAAACTATGATTAAATATAATTTATATGTTTAAATAACACCCTTCCACTGTATTTAATTTCAGGTCACATTTTTCCTGAATGGACAGTCATAACTAGGTGAACAACTGTTTTCTTCCTAATTATTTTATTTAAATGCTGAGCCTTGAAGGAGAAATGCTTTTTACATCCTTGTAGCAGGATCGAAACACAGGAAGGGCAACCATTTTATGCTTGCATTGCAGAAGACCATCAACTGCAAAATATGCCAGATAATGGAACATTTCCCTTCAGAGATTGAGTCAAATCTCATAGCAGAGTGATTTCATTCTGACCTCTCTTCTCATGTTCCCCACAATAACTCCATGACATTATACTAGCTTACCCAGCAGTATCTGAGCTACATGCACAACTCTCTGAAACTAATGTAAAGCTGCCCTTTTCTTAACAGCACATGGGCAGAAACTATCTCAACACAAATCAAAATCCAAAACGTTTCTGCCCAATTTTTATTGCACATCACAGTTCCACATAAAATAAATGCAGAGTGCTGCTCATTGGGAAAAAAAAAGAGTTAAGATGATACTTTCTTTTGACTTAGCTGAAATATGCAGCAAAATGCAGAATAACACAGATTTCTGTTTTTGAGAATTCCCATAAGAAACATTTGATATAGTTTATGCTCTTTCATGCTCCTACTTTGGTATTGCTTTAACATTACTGACAAAAAAGACCTCATAAAAAGAAATCACATTGAACCTGGAAAGGTATCTTTTAATTCAAGGGAATATTTCAAACAAAAACTTGGAGAACTTCAGTGAGATAATTAACCTTGAAAATAAAAACTAAGTTGTGAATTCATTATCAATGCAGTATTAAACACCTTTATCATTTTGAGAATGGTATTGTCAAGATCATGGATAGCTCCTCTTTGATGAACTGATTCACTGCTCTGACATTCTAGTTTTCATGTAGGAGGAAAAATGATTCCTGAATTAGCAAGAAAAGATTTTGCAACTTGTAGAGAATCATAAAAGGGATTAGTCTTATGTTTTGTGGCACAGATATCTTCAGCATTTCCACTTCCTGCTCACTAGCAATACAGCAGTATACCTGCAGCACATATTTGCTGTAACTTAGTAAGATTTTGTGTACAAATCAGAGTCAGGCAAAGCCACAGAGGTGAATTCAGACTGATGGCTGTCTCAAAACTTGGTCTACAGAAAACATTAACTTCACATATATGCATTTTAGAATCATACTGAACAACCTGGTAGTGAAGAATATGAGTGAAAAGGCCAATTTTTGCTGTCTGGGGAAGAGGCAAGAGATTTTCAATGTAAATGAACAACAGGCTCATTAATTTAAAAACCTTTCTCAACCTGATAATCATGCAACTTATTGTCTATGAACTGTCTCACCAAGAAACATTTCACTGGGGCTGATAGCCATGCACTGAAGATACAATGCAGCTGATAACAATGCATAAATCTAACCTGGAATGCATGTTTGGAGCCACATGTGGTTCTGTTTTTGTAGTGGGAAGAATAAAAAGAAGAATGGTAGCAGCTTGACTTTGACGGGAAAAAACATTGATCCCGTCTGATCTGAAATTAGTACAGAAGATTAATTTTTGGGTTTTCCCCTTTATTGAAAGTCTTTCAGAAACTAATCTCATTTTGTAGGTGGAAGGAAAATTACTTCTACAGTTATGCTGTGTTTTGTGCCCCAAGGCAATATTTTCATAACTCCTTAACACTTGTACATCATGGGAGCAGTTCTTACCTGATATAAGTGGCAAAAATCCGTAACAAGCCCTTGAGGATGAGCATGATGGCTCATTCTATGCACATTACTGCTTCTTGTGCTATGATAGAGAAATGTACCTAACATTAATAGACTGATGTCAGTTCTGATGTTAATGACAATATATATGAAAACCATCCGTGGAAACAGTTTCTCATTTCTATTTGTCTACAGAAACAAAATGTTGGTTGCTCTTCTATGAAGTGGACATTATCTCCAAGAATTTCAGAGGGATTAAAATAGCTTTCAGCATTTTTAATACAGCCTATCAACTGCAAGCACAAGTTTGCTTTTCTGTAAACAAACTGTCATCTTCTTTTATGATGATACCTACGTGCACTGCCAGAACAAATGACAGTAATGCAGGTTCTGTTGCCGTCTGCTCACAGCTGTCAGGAGTGCATTTTTGAAGGAATCCAAGTATCAGCTGCACAACTTTGCTGGAAAGAGTAGAAAAGCTCAATGCAAAATAGAAGAATTCACTCTCAGTTTGGCCAGTGGAAATAAAGACCTATTTTCTCTAAGTACTAATTTTCACTCCAGTCCTCTCCAATACAGGAGGGGAACGTGTCCAGGAATGTGTGTGATTCTCCCAGAGGAAATTAGACTCTGTTAGTCTTAAACAGGGCTTATTGTAATTTGTAAATGAATATAACCTACTCTCAGTAGAATCTACCTTTAATAATAATTAAATAATAATCATTATTACTTTGGAAGTATTCCCCTAGACATGGAAAATGACAAATTATAGGAGACATCTTGGCCCATCAACTGTTTAAAGATATTTTTATATTAACTTATATAAAAGCCCAACTGTTTTTGTCATTATTTTCTCATCTCTTTTTTCCCCTAACATTTAATGATAGAGAATTACTCCAAAGATCTTGGATGTTCCGAACCCTGTTGACATTGCATATATCAATGGATGTTAGAAGAGATTTATTTGGGGAAGGACTGTACATCTGGGTATTTGAATAGGAGTTGCATTTTAAACTACCTATGTGAAGCAAGTTATGGTTTTGAAGTTTGTAAGCAGAAGCCCAATGAGCTTCATTAAGAACTATCTACATAAATTTCGGTACCCCAGGACCAAAAGGAAAAGCATACATATAATAACGATCACTTTGGAAACATATATTTTTACCTTAACTTTTCTATATAAATCTTTCACCTTAACTTTTCTATATAAATCACCTTAGTTCTGCTGTGATTTTTAGTATCATGGAGTTCCTATACTATGTTCTAGCCCTCCTAGTCACAGGACATGTCACCATTCATAATATGATACTGAGTAGTTAAATGTCATTCCACCACAAATTCACAAACTAAATGTAAGTGGATTTTTAAACCTGAGTTCTGTAAATGAAGATTAATGTCTTTTCACTCCTTTAGATACCATTGTATTTTGTCAAAGTTATCAACCTAAGTTCACCCTCAGAGTAAATCAGCTGAACTCAGTAGCATTGAAACAGAATGAACTTGGCTTAATGGAATTGAGGTCATGGAATATTCATGTTGTACTGGGTACAACATAAAATCAAAGTTTTTCAAATGTGTTCTAATCCTACTTGTCAAAAATTTCCATTTCAGAACTGGGTCTTTGTGTGTTATAAAATTTCAATTTTTCTTGACCAATTAAACCAAATTCAGCTTATTACTTAAGTTAATCAACTATAATACAACTGATGTGAAATAGTTGCAAGCACAGAGTTTGGGAACTGTTAAGGAGTTACTTGATCCTATCCTTTTTGTAAAAATCTGTCTTCATCCACATGCTGTGGGCCCTTCTTCAACCTCACAAACCAGTGCATTCAATAAAAGAGATCACTGACAGCAATTTTGACAGGTTGATTTGTGAATTCTCCTTCTTGTCTTCTTAGGGAGATAACATTTTCTTCTTCTCTCAGACTGAAAGGAAAATGATTCACCTACCAAGAAAAATAGCCATTTACATGGCAGTTAAAATGTTATTGTACAATTCTAATCCCACAAGTTGGTAAAGTTTTAGCTTCACATACGGTTAGAAACATAATCTGATGCATTTCCACCTTTCATCAGTACCAGTTTCTAGTTTCCTAGCCGAGGGTGCATTAATGTTGGAATTTTTATTAGCTGAAGAACATTAGAACTTTATAGGAAACTGCATTACTTTCTGATCTGCCATTATAGTATTAAAAGCTGCTGCAAACACGGAATTACAGGGTGATTGGAAGTCTTTGTAGAGAAGATTTGAAGTAAAATATCACTATTTCAAGAATAAAATTTGTTTAACTGTCATAAAATATTGAATTTTTACAGCTCCTTGCCATACTCAGAGATACATTACTTCAATATACCTTTGCCAAATCAATTCTCTCTCTAGTAGGATGTAGCACTTAGTATTTGCATTTAATTTGGAGAGTTGGTGAACCATAATATCCAATAATTATAGTGTTTACATTTATTTGCTACATAATCCAGAATGTTTTGCTCTACTGTATCTTGGCACAGCAACCTCAAGGAAAAGAATACCCATTGCAGAAAGTGAATTTGTCTAGATTTACCGTGAATTGGTTTTTAGAGAGTTATAGCCACATGTAGATATTAAAACCTTAAAGTAGTTTAAGGCAAGTCTTAAAAACTTACTTTTTTTACAAAAAGGTAATAAAATATTACTAATAAAATATAACAACACTTACTTAACTATCCAGATATCTTCATTGCTATCTCTGAAGCAACTTTAAAACATCAGGAAAAATCAAAATAAGCAATTGCAGAGTGCAAGCAACATGTCTATGGACTTACAAACCCCTTTCTTTAGGTTTTTCATCACTTTCTACTATATCTTGCTCATCTGTGTCACAGAACACTAAAAGTCTCCTCTCAAATACTTGGAGAAGGTCTCATGCAGTAGTTTTGTGGAGCAATGAAGAAATTGAATCACCTTATAAAAATGGAGGATAAATGAAGCCTTGCTGAAGGAGTATTCATTTGCTAAGCTCCAGAAGGTTCTCTACCCTCTCTAATTATTCAAAATTTGGATGAGCTTTTGAAGTTCACTTAAAGTATGAAATGAAATCATCCAAAGGTCCTTTCATCCAGAGAAACCCAGACCTGTGAAGATATTCTGTCTGGCAAGGAGGGAGAAATGAGTTCCTGCTTCATCAGTTAATGTGACTGCCTCCATGTCCTTCCCTCACCCAGTGGTAGCAAAATCAAAGCTCAGGGCAAGGATTCTGAATTGGTAGAAGGACAGAAGCAGTCTGACATCAAAGATAGTTTTACTGTTTGGCCAAATGAAGCTCTTTTGTGCTGTTTGCTAGCTGATCTTTGTGGTAAAGATCAGCATCTCTTTCTCTGTGAAACAACAGAAATAGAGAAATATGTGTAATCCCCTCTAACAAAATGAGTCTTCAATACCCAGTTTATTACTCTCTCTGTCTGATTTCTACTGGAAGCACATTTCAGAAGATTTGTTGCTGGTTCAACAGTGCCCCAAGGCAGCCACCACTGCTAAAGGAATTCTTCACAGGGGACATGAATTATTCTGAAATAATGCATGGGAGATCAGCTCAGGGAGACAAAGTGGGTCTGGTTTATGGATGCTTCATTGAACATTTGTAGCTGTTATAGGACAACTTCATCAGCTGATGGGAATAGCTTGTCTTCATGGTTTGTTACATATTCCTGATATCTACAGGAAGTCTTGTAAGACCTTGTGTTCCTGGCAAATTATCTTATTTTTGAAAAAAGTTTAAAAAATACTAAACAAAAAACCATGAAAACTGCTTTTACCTGAGGTATCTTGTTCCTTTTTTTGCCTGAAATGGGTAAAGTTCGGAAGTACCCAGCATGTGAAGATGAAGATAGGTTTAAAAGAAGAGGGTATTGAAATGAGGGACATGAAAGTGCATTTCCTTAGATGCTCTCTGAGCAGCTGTACTCTGGGATCATTCTAGCTGTTTGTTCTGACTGAACATTGTGCTACCTGTGTGGATAAGCATGTACTGTGCTTCATTTCACTTGAATTTCTGGCTAGGGGAACAAAATAATATAAATCAAACCTTTTATCCCTGAGATGTTCCCTTTCTTTATCAAAAGGACACTATGTTTCCAATGAATCCCAGCCTCACACAGATAAAACAGCCTTTGGTTTCTCGTATTTGTCTTCATATTGGCTGCTTTTAGAAGTATTGTGCTTTTTTTGCCTTGGAATCAAGGAAAATAAAACAGTAATTGACATTGGAGGCTGGCCTCTGAGCTAACTATATCCTACAGCAGCAGAACAAATGTAACTCTGTGCCTCTCTTGAACTTTCAAGATTCCCTTAATATGCATCATTCTGCCTGGTACACTTTCCATGTCATTCACTTTTTGGTTTTTTATAAGTTTCATTTGTTTGAGTTAGTTATTCCAGAAGCCTCAGACTCAATATTTTCCACATCACCTATTCTATGATCATTTATGCATGTTCTCCGTGCAGAATCTGTAATTATGTTTGTTTCTATTAATTTCATCTCAAATCCTTCTGCAGTTTCTCCTAAACAACGTATTTCTAAAATATTCCCCTTCAGCATTGCTGTAAAAGATGTCAGGAAAGTTTCATGTTATATTTGGCTCTCTGGTTCATTTTGCCTTTCAACAGTGCTTACAACCTGAAAATAAAATAAAGCCTTTTCCATTAGTACCATATAATCTTTTTTCCTCTTGCCTCCAAGGCATGAAGCATGCAATGTCATTCCGTTTTCTTTTCTTTTGGTTTCTGCACATTCACAGTCCTGCTGTCCCCATCACTAAAGCTCCACTTGCATCTGCATTTCACAGGTTCTGGTGGAAAAAAAAGTAATCCTTAACTTAATGCATATGTATAAATATTTGTATCTCTTTTTGTCTTAAGAAAAGCAAATGGAATATAATGGAATGGCTACAAGAACATGTTATTTTGCCAAACGCCTCACTTCAGTGTTTTTGTATGTGTTCAAGAGCATTGTATGAGACCAGCAGGACCTTCATATTGCCTGGCATAAGAAAACAGCAGGGCCACCAGTATCTCACAAAACCAATGTACTTTTCACAGAAGGACTGCACAAACTGCCACAGCCTAGTCTGGAAACACTGACACATAATGAAGCAGATAATGTGAAAGATCATCTGAGGTTCAGAGGAGACATCTCACTACTCACATTCTGCTACAGAATCATAGAATTGCCTGGGTAGGAAGGGATCTTTCAGATCATCTGTTTCAACCATCAACCTAACTCTGACAAAAGCTATATCTTGAGCACTATGTCTACTCATATTTTAAATACCTCTAGGGATGCTGACTCCACAAATTCCTATCTGAATGAACATGAGAAGGCCATTCACTTTCAGTTTCCCATCTAATTTTCCAGTCTTTCCTCATAACAGTTAGAGCTCAGCATTCCTGAGAGATACTGTTTCATTGCTACTGCCCTGGATATCTCCCATTTTATTCCATAATTTCACATGCAGTGACAGAGAGCTTCAGCATTTTCCCCTGCCAGCCTCTCTCACTGACTTTATTCTACAATCCACCAGTTTGGCAGATGCTATTGCAGCTGAGCACTGGCCCTGACAGGGGTATCTGATTTTAGGGAAGGCACCCACCATAGTGGGATAGGCTGTGAGCTTCAGCCTCATTGGGATGAATGACTCCTGCTGTATTAATAAAATCTGATTTATATAATTTCAGATCATTCTACCCAGTAATCATCCAACAAAAGACAGAAGGAATGGGAGAAACTCAGTGAAAGTAATTTGAGTTTATGTGCTTAACCCTCTCATGTCCATATGAAAATCCTACACTCCTTCTTTCTACAGAACAGGAGAAACCTGCTATTGTGCCTTAGTATGTGCATATTAATAAGCTCCTTCTGACATACCTTATAGCATTCAGGGTGTCTGAGTTGTACTGACTCTCTAGTCCTAGAATAAAGTTTACTAAAGTTTTATTCTAAGCAACTCGGGAGGTAATGCAGCTTCTCATTATAGTTGACCGATTCATTGCAACAGTAGCAGCTGCCTAAATTCTTAAATTAAATTTTTAACTTTTAAATTCCTTTGCAAATCTGTGAGTTTATCCCAACAGGTTGGGAACTTATTTCTGCTTGCTTACACAATAAAGTGTTTTCTGCATGCTAAGCTCTTGTGTGATCTGAAGAGGAAAATATATTGAGTGAACATTCCCTGGTGGGTTTGTCCCAGTATTGCTCATGTTGATCTGGTTGGTTTTGACAGGCTGGAGACTACTCACAAGTGCTGTCTTGTTCCCAGAGGGAAGCCTCCTGCAAAAAAAAATGCCACAAGGAAATGTGTCTTTGTTCCTGTAACATTACATTAAACTGTCAGAGAATTCACAGTGCAGCCTGAAGATACACAAGAATCTGGAATTAAAATATGGTCCATAATCTTTTTAGCTTGCACTTTTCACTAAGGCCCCGAATGAGAGATGTCACTTCTTTAACTAAGGCTGGACATGTTAAATACAGGAGACATGGTGATGTCTCAGATGTGATGCCACACCATCCCTCCTCATATCTGGATTTACCAAGGCACTAACAGGACTGTAAATTCCCTTTCTGCTCCATGTTACCACAAAACAGAGCAAGTGCATTCCTGGTTCGTTGGATCATATGCATCTGTATCCACTCCTTTCCACCCTTCTATCTATCCTTGAAGTATTTCTTAATTCCTAATTCTATAGATGTTATTTGAAGTACCTGGCCCTAGTAACAGCATCAAACTCTTCACCTTGTACATTTGGCTGAGTTTCACATTACTGAGTCTCCTATTGCTTTTTCTCTGCTGTCCCTGATTGCTTTTATCTTAGTCTCACCATACCTTTCCCTAGTACCATCTACATTTCATGGGGATTGACTTAAGCTGCCTATTGATGTCTCTGCTTGTCATGCTAGTAGCGCTGCCCTGAGCATGCTACTGAGGCACTGGAGATATTCATTTATCAGCTTTTAAATCTCCATGTATGTGCATTTCTGTGCAGTGTTTATCAAGTATTTAAATGACAGTAACTTACTTTGTTCTGCACTAAACTTGGTTTTCCCTAATATAAACTAAAATTGGCAAAACAAGAGTGAAGGAGGATAAGGAAGAATGTTTCTCATGCCAGTGGCAGTTGCTTCCCACGAGAACCTGCATAACAACAGCACTGGGGTCTGCAGGTGCTGGGCCATGAGTCTAACGGCACCAGAATAAAAAGCATGGGAATGCAGGGGAAAACTGCCTTCGGGTTAAAGGTTATGGAGCTGCAAATAGCAAACATGTAACATTACAGATCCTGAACTACTGGGGAACTGCTGGCACTGCACAACTTCTTTTTCTTTTCCACCCCACAGATGACTAGCATATTCCCCCTCTTCATCTCTCTTCGGTCAGGAAAGTCTAATTAGTCATTCTTCAGGCAGTCCATCTGGTTAGTTGTGATCATCCTTGTCACCCTTCTTGGTGCTATTTTCAATTCTACTGCAATCTTTTGAAAAGGTTGCACTGGAATTATGCACATTTTTTCAGGACATGATGCCCAAAAGTATCATGGAGTAGCCTGTTATGTTTACTGTTTTGTTTTTCTCCTAATATTTAATTTGTTTTTTCACTGCATTGGAATAATAAGTGACCTTTTAATTTTGCAACCCCTGAAACTTGTTCACAGTGAGCAGAATCAGACAGATAGTTGTGATACACTGTGTGTCTTTATGTTTTGGAGATTTCCTACATAAATTATGCCAACTATATATATTCCTATATATTCCTATATATATTCCTATATATATATTCCTATATAAATTATGCCAATCACTGCAAGAACATGGGCACATTGAAGGTCAAAAATCTCTAGATATGCCGACATGAAAAAAATCAGTTGAAGAATGTTTATTCAAATGTTTAAACACAGGATAATTTACATAGGTTGAGATACATACGCAAACTTTTGTAGCTTTTTGTAGTCATTTGGAGAGAGGACTTGTCACATTTTAGTATTTCTAACACTTCTATTTAAATTTCATCAAAGCTCCTGAAACAGAAGCTTCTCTTGAGAAATACTTAGAAGTGCTGTTTTCACCTTGTTAGCATCCAACCCTATGTGCAACAGACTTACAGTCAATCATGAAAAACATTTTCAAATGAATATTCATTATTAAAGGGCTTTTTTTGGATCACTGCATAATTAAACAGAGGCTCTGGGACAATGCCACTATTTGTGTATAACGTGAATTAATGCAGTCTGTTCAACACATCTGAACAGTGCTAATTCTTCTTGAGCTGCCATTTCTGATGTGGAAGCTGGAGAAGTATGGTAAAAAATCACTCATCCCTGCTTGAGTGTGGAGAATCACATCATTAGCAACATCAGCCCAGTGCTAAGGAATTTCACTTAGCAAAAGCTGTTGAGGATCTGCTCCAAAGGTCTGGCTCCCAGGCACTTCAGCGTATTTGAATCTGCTTCTTAATGCAATGTGAAACTCATTTGCGTATAAATTCCCATTGTAGTAAAATGTTTTATGCTTCCCATGCAGCTGAGATGTAGTAGAATGGGTCACTGAGGAGTAAGGAAAATATTTTAATCTTTGGGAGACTTTGAGTTGACCCCCGTTACCTCCTTCCCTGCTTCACTCACAAGCAGCATCTTGGAGTCCCAAGCACTCGTTTGCCTGAGGGGCACTTTCTCATGGCAGACTGCAGCATAGACAGTGAGAATGGAGCACTCAGACTCCAGAGCCCTGTAGCCCATCTCTGTGTGGCAAACTGTCCTCTGTGCAGCATGCCAGCTCTTTGCCAGTACCCAGCAGTGCATTCTGTTCAGCAGGACAAGCTCCAGACATCCTGCAATAAACTACCATCACACTCATCAGTAGCCTTCTCTTTCATGATTGTTTTCAAAAGGAAATATCAGACATTCAGCTAGTAAAGAATGCACTGGTTTGGAAGGGACCTTGAAGATCATCAAGGAGCATAAACTAATTCAGAGGGCAGTGGGCAATGTTATCACAAAGAAACAGAACTATGCTAATCTGGTTTTAGCAAATTTTTGTGTCTTTTACTGTTTATTCTTTATGATTCTTATGATTCTTTTCTGTTACTTCTTAATCTAAAAAGGCTTTCCATCTTCTCACAGAAGCTGAGTTCCTGACTTTTTAAAAAAAAAAAACCTTGTTGAAATTGTTGAGGAATTCTAGTTATCAGAAGCACGTGGTTAATTTATAATGTAGCATAAAGCAATGTTTAACTGGTATTTTTTCACTAAATCCTTGGATCAGGAAGACATTTTTGGCAGATACATAAACATTTCGCTCAACAAAGTACTTAAAAATCTGCATAAAATAACCTGTTTTTCTTAAAAATTAGTATAATTTTTTCACAATGTAAAGCAAAAGCATGAAATTCCTTAATAGGTAATTCACTTCCTCAGAAATGTAAAGCTCAATTCTAATTATACATAAATTAATACAGGCAAGGCAGAAAACATCAACCTTTTCTGTGTTTAAAAATGCATGGAATTTGTGAATTCAGGCAAATGCAACAGATTATTTTTCATAAAATCGTAGAATCATATAATAGTTTGGGTTGGAAGGGACCTTGAAGATCATCAAGTACTCTCGCCCCTGCCATAGGCAGGCAGACTTCCCACTTGATCAGGCTGCTCAGTGCCTTGTCTAGCCTGGCCTTAAACACCTCCAGAGAGGGGACATCCACAACCTTTCTGGGCAACCTGTTCCAGTGTTTCACTACCCTAACCGTAAAGAATTTCTTTCTTATATCTAGCCTGAATCTACCCTCTTCCAATTTACATCCATTATTTCTAGTCCTTCCATCACATATCCTATTAAAAAGTCCTACCCCTTTTGTCAATAAAAAAGTTCCTTAAGTGAGAATGTGGGGGTTTTTTACTTATTTAAGTAACAAGTTTTGCCTTTCTTACTTTGAGACAACCTTTTGTTTCAAACCGGCAGAGCCTGGGTGGGCAAAGGTACTTGCCAGAGATTCCTGTCTGCTAATGATGTGAGATAGGCTTCATGCAGCTCTGTTTAGATGTCTCTATCAGGCAGCTCATACTAGATGGCATGAATTCACTATGCTCTTTCTTTGGAGGCAAAATGGAAGAAAATCACAAAGTCCTTTGAAAAAGAATATAAGCAAAAACCCAGTCTGGTTAATGGATTAGCCAAAGGGAATTATCTAGCAGATCCCAGAGAAAATGTGAGCCGGGACTTTGGGAGCACATAACAGCATCCATACTCACACTGCTGAGAAACACCTTAGTCTAGCACTTAGATTAACTGATGAAAAAAAATCCCAAAAAACAGCGAGGCTGTGGCATTGCCATCCTTGGAGATACTCAGAACTGAAATTAATTAAACTCTAATCAACGTGTCCTGAGACTGACCTCCTGAGGTCTCTCAGTCTACCAATCCTAACTATTCTACAAGTGTAATTCTCTCCTACTGAAGGACCAATTTGTAAAAAGGCAAAATCTCTCTGCCCTCACAAGCTCCAGTATGTTAGATACACTTGGGAAAAGCTACCTTCATTGGTGAGCACTGCCCCAGGACAGGAAGCAAAATCTTCACTCATGTGATAAATCTGATTTTTTTTCTCCAGAGCAAATATATCCAATATGTTGGAAAAATTGGATAAAAAATATAAAATGGGACTTTGATGTGTGCACACACCACAATAGTTATGTCCTGGTTTTGTCACTTCTATACATCTGACTGCAGTGGTCATAATTACTAATAAGAGTTTTGAACATGTCCATGTGTGTGTAGGGACAGAGGGGTGGCTGTGCATTGTGCACGTGCATTCTATTTCACTTCCATTGCCAGTCCCTGTTGTTCATCAGTAGGGCTCAAATCTTTGTTAAAATTTCAAATATTTTCATGTCAGACTCTGAACTCAGGTACTCATAAACTATTTTTCTCAAGAATCTTGCCTTGTTCAATGCACTGGGTGCAGCCCTCTTCTGGGAAAGGCTTCTTGCTTTTTATGAAGTACTGTAAAATGAATGTGGATTGAACAAAAAATAAAATTTGAAAAACATAAAATCACATAGATAGAAAACATTGATCCAGCAGCTTTGCAGCCTGGCACTTAAGAGAGTCTTGAATGAGCTATTAATTCACACATACTAGGACTCTGCATGTCAAAGTGACACCCAGAGCAACTGTGAATAATCTATTACATGCTATCCTCAAATATAGTAATAACAACTACTTCATATCCATGGGAGTAGGTTTAAATTGACCCAAAAGAGAAAAAAGTTACAAGTTCTAGCAAACTGAAGTACTATGATGTATCTATGTTCTACTTTTAGCAGAATATATATGCCTCTGAAATCTAGACTTTCAATTTCTGGACTTGAGAAGGCATATTTGGGCCCAAAATTTCCTAACGTCTTTTTGTATCAGGGTGTAAAGCCTCACTTTATGTATTGTAAATTGTGGCTCAAGTCTTACATACAAACATGGAAATGCATAACCAATGGCAGACATTTTCCATGCAATATCAAATTAATATATGCTCTTGGCACAGCATTTTTCCAGGTTCATACATGGAAAAATGCATTGGCAATTTATATCAAAATTTAAAATAAACCAAAATGCTCTTCCCTTTTTTTTCTTTTGTAAAAATGAAACTAGAATACTGAATACAATGTGAACAGACAGATTTTAAAGTCATATTGATTTTTAAGCAGAATGTTTATTTTACATCAGTAATTCCTGATTTTGATTAAGCATGAATTCTTGATATAAGAAAAATTTCTGTATCTCTATGTAATTCATGCTACATAGGGACACCAAGTCTGTAAACAGACCAAGGATTCAGTGTTAACAAATTGCAGTTTTATTTAGAATTTGTTTTCTATAAAACAATTTTTAATACAAATCAGAGTATAAAAGTTTAATAAAATTCAGAAATAAATTATTTCAAAAAACACTCATTTTTTAAAAGTGTTAATGATAATTCACTTTGTTCTGCATCCTGATTCTTCTAACATTTCAGGAAGATTTTGGCATCTAGGAAAACCAAATGAAAATATTTGCATTCAATCTGTAACACCAAAGTTAGACAACATAATTTCTAACTCTTTATATCCTCTGTCTTTTCAGAATCAATTGTTTGACTTGAAAATTAGGTAAAAGTAGTCTTTCTCTTCATTTAATCAACTACATATGAAAATAGATTTCTTAGGAAAAAAAATTATTAAAGTCTGTAATAAGCACTGCCAGTTAGGAAAGCTGTGCAACAGCTTTCATTTGTATAGTCTATATGACATCTGCATTTTCCAAGGTTTTGCTGTTCAGAGGTTCTCTCTGCTCTATTTCCATTGTTGGTTTATGTTATGGAAGAATTAATCACCAAAATTCAAATAATCTCATCAAATGTAAGCTGATTTAGTAATGGCAAATTTTCAGGACTAATCATCCCTCTCTGAGAAATACAATTACAAGTGCATCTAAACCAGGAGAGAGCAGGTCTATTTTAGGAAGGGTAAGAAGGGAGGGATTAGTGTGAACCCAACTTTGTTCACAGGTGCAGAAGTAGCCACAACCAGCTCCCCAGAACTCTTGGACACAACCACTCCATCGTCCCCAGGAACAGCCACCATATGGAAGTGTCTCTGGAAGTGCATGGTGCTGAGCGGACTTGCAGGTCATATTAACTTGGAGCTTCTCTGCCTTGTGGAAACCCACTCCCAGAAGCAGGTAGTAACAGCCAGGCTGTGTCTGAATGAGAGGATCATCCAATTCCAGCCACATAGTCCTTTGAGGATACTCATGTCATGCAAAATATCACAGGAGGCCTGTATATAGCATGACACCCTGGATCAAAGGGAAAAATATTCAGATGGATCTCTCAAAAATTGTAAAATGTATGCTTTGGCCTGAGTCTAAGTATATGACTTAAGTCCAGTGTGGCTGATGTGACTTAAGCTCTCAAAAGTAAATATTGCTTGCAAACTTTAATCTAAAAAATCTGAATGGTACACAGGCAGTAGCAGGAGAACATGTCTGGGCCAGATGGAACATCAAATATTCACCAAAAGGGTGCTACGAACATCCATTTTGAAACAAAATAATCAAAGTAACTGGGAAGTCAATGAATGTGACAGATGTTCAGTTGCCACAGAAAATCAAATTTTCTGTACTAAAGTGATTAAATATATCTGTGGGTGGCTGGTTTTATTGAAAATGTCTGCTGTAGAGTCAATGAAGCTTACTTAGCTATGTTGTATATTTGAAGTAACCAGATTATTCAGCTTTGTTTACCTAAAATGGCCTTCTCATTTTCATAGCTATAACATGACTTCCTGAAAATAACCTGTTCACTGAAGGCCTATCAAAATACCGAGAAAAATTTGGTTAATATTCAACAGAGGCTCAAGCTTAGGAACTACTTGTAAAGGTTCTGTGAGCACCTGCTTAAATATAGCTACATGATAGTACCTTTTCATGTCAGAATTGTAGCTACATCAGGACCCAGATGATGCTCACAGAATCAGTATTCCTGAAGCTCAGGATAGAGGTGTGCAAAAAAAGTAATGAAAAACTCACCTGGAGTGTTGATTATATCTTCATAATTTGCAGTAATTACTAATACTGGAAATCTGATTCCTTCTTTTACTTTGTTGTTCTACTCCATTAAAAAAGACTTCTCACATTAATGCCAAAGATCCACATTTCACTGGATGAAATACATGAGTATTTGAAGAATGTAGACTCATAAAGGTTCATTTTATTTGACCTTTATCAGGGATACACCCTTTATGAGGGACTACACTACTTCCTACAGGTAGAGTTCTCTAGAAAAATTTCTGTATATTTTCCTTGAATTTCTGGGCAAATTTATTTCTTATGTTACTCTTTACTGATGAAATCTAAACATATTTAGCTTTCATTACTGACCCTCATATTTTCACTTGCTCCTTACCTCTACTGCTGCTCGTCTGGGGAAACACAAATATCTCTAAGTAGCCTGAGATTCTTTAGCTGAGTCTTGAGGTTTCTAAGAAATCTATTTTCCTAAAGTCTCATCACAACAATACTCAGTAAAGCTCCTTACAAACCACCCCCTCTAAGACTGTCTAAAATTTCTCACGTTTTATACTTCATAAAGAAAATTGCCTTACTTTTAAACAGTTTCAAAAGAGTGTAACTCAGGAGTCACATTGTGAAAAAAGCTGTCTCTCTAAGTGCCTTTAGCCATGACTGAAAGGAAGATTTAGATTTTGAAGTTATTTAAGCTTTTTAAAAAATACGTCTGTCATCCAGATGAAACTAATATACCCTATGCTTTTCCTTGCATACTTTATGGCCATTCATTCCAAGATGTCATCACTCTGTTGTTAGCTTTAAAATAGCTCCGTGTACAAATTTTCTGAGCACTTGAACATTTTCTTTCCAGTCTTGAAATAAGGGATTTGTCAGTGCTTCTTTCCATGGCTAAAAACTTCAATAGGAAAAATGGAAAGGATTCAATTTATGGGGTTTTTTTAAGCACATGCATTTGCAATGTAAGAAATATTTTGTAGTGTGAGGGTTAGAGATCTCTGTTTTCATACATAATGATAACATAGAACCTGCTGTGATTTGAGAAACACATTGCAATTTGTCTTCAGGATGAGGGGGTGAAGGGCTATGGAAGCCCTTTCTGCATGTTTTCCAAAGCCCAGTGTTGCCAGACAAAGCAATGGTCTTCCTCCTCCTATAGGTGACAATGCTTGCAGCAGATGGCTGTGCAAAGCAGTTGGTATAGATATGATTCTTGGTTTTTCAGCAGGTCATTTTATGACATAGTTCCTAAAGATGTAGCAAGTGCAGAAATAACATAGCTGTCTCCTATAGTTTACCTGAAATATTTCTTCAGTAGATAACAGTTCTCCCATGAATACTGTGACCATGAAGATCTCTGCTATCCAAAACACTGAAAAATAATGCAAAGTGCCATAGGTAAATTGCATGCATTTATCCATGTATTGGAAAATTTGGTTCTGCTTCAGCTCCGTAATCTTACAGGGGTGTCACTGCATTTGCAACTCATTCTGACAATTCCCAATTAACCGTCCCAGTCGTAGCTTCAAGTACAAAGATCAATTTCTTTTAAAGGAACAAAGCAAAAAAATACTCCACAGATATCTCAGGTATCCTATAAATCACTGTGACACTGTATTTTCACCCTTATCACTTAGTATACAGGTGCTCTTCTACTTCCCATCTTCATCTTATCTCAAAAAGCACTGGAGGGCATAATGAAGAACTTTCTGTCGACCACAAGTATTTTCGTGGTTTGTAGGTGGATAAATGAATGTAAAGGCTTTGGGAATGAGAGATAAAAACACTTACTCAAATCTCAACAATCAACTTCTTCTAGCAAAATGTTTTTGAGAGTATGATATAAGCAATTTATTCCTTGTATTTTTTTAGGAAAATAATGATGAGCAAAATGGACAAAATAGTGATTTTGTTTCATTCGGTGTTCCACTAATAACTTTTTTATCTTAATGAAACTACTCTGTAATTATATTTCAAACACTTTTACTACAAAAATTACCAGATAATTGTAATTTAATTAAGCTCCATATTACACATTGTCCTGGTTTGAGGTAAAATAGGGTAAATTTTCTAGTTTGTAACTTTACTTTTCAGCTAGGCCTCTTCTGTCTGACTAAACTCTGAAATTAAGTGCACATTGTTCAGACACTGTTCACTCCCAGACTGATAAGACCAGGGAATGATATGCAAGAAGCTCTTATTTTCATTATTTACTATGGTGATCAAGGTCAGAATGTTTGTCAGCCACCCTACCGGGGGGGGCTGGAAATGGAGAGACATAGAAATCCCACCAGCAAGGAGGAGCGAACAGGGCAGGTGACCCAAAATTGACCAACAGGAGTATTCCATCCCATCTGTCCCATGCTCAGTATAAAAGCTGAGGGATCGAAGGGTCAGGCCTTCCTTCTCTCCTCAGCCCCTCGCTTTGGCCCAAGGGAAGGACTCTGCCTTTGATCCTGATCTGAGCACTCCTGAATCCAGATCCGGCATCCAGCTCCTGA